>JAKUCV010005493.1:52791-72692 GCA_028386065.3 Turnera subulata | reverse complement strand
AATGACTCGACTACCTCCAACCTGGCCAAAGGCACGACTGCTGGTGTGGAACTGCAGAGGAGTTGCAAGACGTGCCCAAGAGTTCTCGCGTACCCTGAGGGACTTGAAGAACCAGTACAAACCGAACATGGTTCTTCTGACGGAGACACAGTGGCAACCACGGGACGATCACGGTCTCATCCCACTCCGGTTCCCTCAAGCTAATCGGTTCGAGATTCCTGGCCAACACGACAGGGGCGGCATGTGGTTCTCGTGGAGCGACAGAGTCACGGTCAACATCAACAGTGACCCAAACAGTTTCCGCGTCAACGTCGTTCCAAACCGTTAAATGTATTTTTATTTTTATAAAATATCAAAAATCAATGTAACATTTCCCTTTGTATTTCCAATATTAGCAATATTAATAATATTTATATTTTCGCTTATTTATAGCATCATTTACCTCATATGTGTATGTTCTGCGACAGCTGGCGTCCCTTGACTGGATCCATAATGCTCTAACTAAATGATATAAAATAATAAACAACTGGAGCGAACTATGCAAACAAGACAACAAACACACAAAGACTGCCCAACAAGACCTAACGCCCGCTCCGCTATCAAAAATGAAACGCCCCGACCCGTATTTTCCGTACACAGTAAACACAAGCCGGAACTGTGACAACCCAACTCAACAAGGCCTAGCATACAGTGTACACAATAATAACTCGGGCCCAACGGCCCAAAATAATAAACATCGTAAATAACAAAAACGGCCCTGTTGATTATTTTATTGTTTGAACCTTGTTTTGGTCGGCATGTCAAAATGTGCTGCTCTTATCCTTTTAAGATTAAAATAAGGTGGCTCAATTTTGAACTGGAAAGCAAACCAGACTTCAAGTCAAGCCAGCCTGGCCCTACCACTAATGAAATAAGGTTATATATGGAAAGTAGGAGAAATTTTTTTTTCAAAACTACCCAACGACTTATAAATGGAAACACAGCCACACCCCCAAAACGACTTATAAAAAAAAACAGAGGGAGTATTACATAAGGTAATAGGACGAAATTCATATGCATATTTAGGTGTAGACACTTTAGGGATGAGAGTAATAAAAGTATTTTTAAAGGAAAATAAAAGAGATGGATTATGAAGACAATCTAAAACAAAGGAGACAATATCGTTACCGACTATAGGCTAATATTTTTGGTAGAAAATTGCAGGCATGCCATCTGGGCCAGGTGTCTTTGTTGGATGCATCTGCTTAAGATCTAATTCCACATCTTCACGCGTGTAGGGCCTGAGTAAAAGAGCATTCATGGTAGGGGTAACCTTCGACTCCATACAGTCTAGAACACTGTCCATATCCTGACATCCCTTAGATTGAAAAAGATTGGAATAGAAGTCAGTAAGGATAGTGGCAATAGTGGATGATCCTTGCCACCAAACACCCTAGTCATTATGCAAGCCCTTAATCATATTCTTTCTCCTGCGTTGAGATGCCTTGCATAGGAGGTATTCTTGTCACCCTTTTTTAGCTAGGCTGACTTGGCTCTTTGGGCCCACATCAGTGCCTCCTTACGTAATAAATCATCCAAGGCCAGTTGGACTTCTCCAATCTCCTGAAGAATTTTGGCAGTTTGGGCGGCTGCCTGCAATTGGAGAAGCCATTTTTTGTAAGCTTCAATTTGCTGTGTAATATTGCCAAAAGAATTTTTCTGCCACTGTTGGATGGAATTGGAGCAATATTGCAGCCTAGTGGAGATATCGTGGGTACTTGCAGCGAAACCAGAGAGCTCCCAAGTGGTCTCCACTTCTCTCACAAACTGATCATCTCACGTCCACATGGACTCAAAACGATAGGGCTTGACTTTGCATCTATTAATTGGTACAAGAGGTTGGACCTTGAGTAAAATGTGATTATGATCAGAATGGTGACGCGCCAGGTGAATGATCTTTGCTGCAGGGAATAGATCAAGCCATGATACAAAAGCCACTCCTCTATCTAAGCGCTCTTGAATATCACTTGGGAAGGTTGAATATTTGTCCAGGTGAATGGAGGACCTGAGAAGCTAATTTCCTTTAAACCACAGACATATAATGAAACGCCCTGACCCGTATTTACCGTACACAGTAAACACGTGCCGGAACTGTAACAACCTGACCAAATAAAGCCCAGCATACAGTGTATATAACAGAAATTCGGGCTCAACAGCCCAAAATAAAAACAACAGTAACATTATAACCGGCCCAATGGCCCAACAATAGTAAAAGTAATGCACAGCGGAAGACTTAATAACTCACAAAGACACTGTATGCGACATAGATGCAAACTACGGATCCAAGTCCTGTCCACGGGATAACACCGCAGCCTGTCTGGAATGCACCAAACCTGTACCACAAATAACTCAACCTACAGAATGAAAGCAGGTGAGGGGTGAGTCCGAAGTGCTCACCGACGAAGGATAGATAATTAATATGCAACACAATAATTACTCAAGGTCAACACAGGCTAAACAGCCAAACACACCAAAACAAAGACCCGACCCAAAACCGGTCCAAGACCAAAAAGACTCAAATAAAACCAATTTCCAATTTTATCTTTCCGGGCCCCGTCACGGATAAGCTAGGGGTCAGACCTGGTTATCAACATATTCCGGGTGCCAGACCAAATCCAGAGAACCCAGGGATCGACATCCCAAAAATACGAACCCAGGGATAGATATCCCAAAAATAATCACGGGATAGACATCCCAAGCATAGACATGCTTATCACAAGTAACCCAGGTCACGGCCACCACGAAACAGTCTTAAACCATCGAGTCGTACCACTACTTACCACGTGACAATTATATTATCATCATCACAACCAAATAACAGGGATCAACATCCCTAACCAAAATACCGGGATAGACATCCCTATCCAAAATCAAGGATCGACATCCTTATCACAATTTATTATTTAATCCTTAATACTTTATACCAAAAGACACAGCAATCGACATCCAGAAACAACCAGGACACTGGGATAAACATCCCGAACCAAACCACAGCAAATGTGACAAACAATAGTGCAACAACCATCAAACACAACAACCGAGTAATATAGGCACATAATGAAGGAAATCCATCCTCACCTTGGCCGATTACTCAACTCCGAAGACAATGACCGGTCCCAAGCCGGCTCCTCGGGAAACTGCCCGATATCCGAACCTATACAACAAAACCGTATACTCACATAAATGCACATAATCGGTATGCTATGATGCCAATACTGCGAAATAAACCCATCCCGGTTCATATCCTTTATTATCATCTTTTACCAAAAATATTATACCGTACGTATATCCAAATATAATTTCGGTACCATACTTTAATTAAAAATCTTTTTCCAAAATATTTCCACAAATTAATTATACTTTCCCAAAATATAATCACCATAATTTTCTAAAAAAGATAACATATTTATAATTTCCAGAAAATATACATAGTATTTATCTTTTTCTAAATATATATAATAATATTTCCAACACAAAATATAATTACCTTTAATCTTCAAAGTACATATATATATATTCCACAACCATAATTTTTTCCAGGGAAAATAATATATATATAAAATTTCCAAAAATTATTTTCACGGTATATATATATTTTTCCAAATAATATTAGTTTTTCCCAAAACATAAATTAATTATTTATTAAAGTATATATATTTATATTTTTCTCAAAATACCAGAATTAATCTAACCATAATTTTTTCAAAGTAAATATATATTTTTTTCCAGAATTAAACACCAGAAAATAAATATATATATATATATATATATATATTTTGTTTTTTATAAATTAAAACGGACTGGGCTGAACAGGACCAAGCCCAGGCTTGCAATGTGCAAGCCCAGCCAGTCCACGCCCAAGCCCAAAGCTACCCAACCCAGCAGACACGACCCGGCCAGATGAAACGGGTCGGACGCGGCTCACCTCACGGGTTCAGCGACGAACGGCAGGGACGGGCGAGAGGAAGCCTAGCGCGGGGTCGGCGAGGCTGAGGCGACTCGTCTGGCGGTGGAAAGGCGGCGCTGCGTCGTCGGCGTGAGGCGGCAGGCACGAGGAAAGGCAGATCCGCAGGGTCGCACGGCGGGAATCGGCGCGTCACGGCGTGTCGGCAGGCGGAAGACGACATGGAGGTCGGCGTCGAGGTCGCGTCGGCTCGTCAAAGTCGATGGTGTGGACGGTGCGTCGAGACACGACCTAGAACTCCATCTCGTGAATAGTAACCGAGGAGAGGATCTGGGGTGACGCACTATTCACTCCGGGTTTTCTGTTTTTCTTTTTTTTTCTTTTCTTTATTTCTATTTTCTGTATTTTTCCTCCTTTTTTTCTTTTCCATTTTTCTTTTTTTTCCTTCTATTTCCGATTTCTTCTTTTTTTTCTCTCCTATTTTTCCTCGTTTTCTCTCGATTTTCTTTTTTTTTCTCTCTCTTTTTTTTTCTCTTTTTTTTCTTTCTCCCTTTTTCTTTTTCCTCTCCTTTCGTCCTCTCCTCTTCCTTTCTTCTCCTGGTTTCTTTTTATAGAACGTGAAACACTGTGCACATGTGAATCTTCAATAATGCAGCTTGTCTGCATTATGGAGCGAGTCCGGTCCGGACCAGAAAATAACTGATACCCCCTTAGTTATTTTCCGGTGTGATTTTTCCTAAGGATTTCGGGACCCGAAAAAAAATACAGACTTTGGTCCGAAAAATCCACGGAAAAATCTCGAGCGCGGGAAAACCCTTGGTTTCGAAAAACAACGCCCGATTTACCTTGAATTAATTACCCAAGATTAATTCTTTCGGTAAATCACGGTAAAAAGACTTTTACAGTCCCGGTAAAAATCCAAAATTTTTACCCGGGCTATTACAGTCTACCCACCTTAAAAATAATTTCGTCCCCGAAACTCCGTCATATCCGTGGGTCCTACCACGATAAGCTTCTGGCACACTCTGCCAGGTGTCTAAACTCAACGCGAGATACCGCTTATACCCTTAAGCGACATCTCGTCCTCTATAAGAATCAAACCTCATGACTGGCAAACTCACACACAGTCATGGACTCTCCAATCCGATCTCGAACTACCTCAGACTCCGAGAACAACAGCTACATTGGTGGCACTGCCTTCCCGACAAGCTCCGATGAAGAACCTCCCAAGAAGCGGTTCAAAACCAACATCATCGGCCTGAAAGAGCACATGGTCGTCTCCAGCAGACGGCGAAAGAAGCGTGCTGGTAAAGAAGCTGAGGATCGAAAGGGCAAAGCAACGGCTGAAAGCAGCACTCCACAGCAGACTCTGACGCAGCTGAACGTCTCACTGAAGAAGGTCAGCTCGGCAGTGAAGCAGATAGAACTGGCGTGCGAGGAACTCTTTCCCCACGTCAAGAACATCCAAAAACTTGTAAAAGATCTAGAGAAGCAAGTAGCTCCATAGAGTACTTCTTCTCCTGTTGTAAAACTATTATGAATTAAATAAAAGAAGTTTTCTTTTTAAATCAAGACTCTTATATTACGAAATCTCATGTTGAACAGGAAAACAAAAATATTTAAAGCAACACAGAACCGTCGAGAAGGTAAAATAAAATTATATCATAAAGATGTTAGAAACGGAACCAATAAAAGAAAGTAAAACCAATATAAAGAAATTAAAGACAAAACTCGTTTTACAAAACCAAAACATAAAGAAGTTAAAATAAAAATATATTTTCATGATCAGCGCCCAAATTGGTCGTATACATCCTCGATCCCGAGAAACGTAACACGTGCAACTAACGGTGACGTCGGTTTCCCTCGTGGAAAAGACATCCATTAACTCGCATGGTGACGACACGAGAGCGTCCTATGTCCCTCGAAAGAAACGTTACCCACTTGTTCACAAATTCCGCATGAGCCAAAAACGTCTGTCAAGTCTCGTATCCCACCATGATGTCTGAACAGGTGTAAGCTTGTCGCACATGCGCTCTACTCGAGGTATGGTCCCATCAGTTTAGCCTCAACGGTCACGAATGCATGTGATAAAAGATGCAGGAAAATATAGTAAAAGCCATAAAAAGAAAGGACAAAGTAGCCAGGGCGAAAGAAAATCGCGAGATGGAAAAAGGCTGAAAAACACTGGCATTGTAGCCCGAAAAACGTATAAAGTAAAGAAACAATAAATGAAGCAACGGCAAAATTTTCAAAAAGCATAATCTTGAAAAATCAAAACGATTGGAGTTTGTGAAGAGAAAGGCAAAACATTTTTCTATAAAAGGCAAAACAACGGAAAGCAAAAGCCACAAAGCTTCTAAAAGCAAACAACGATCAGGCAAACAAAACCACAACGCTCAGAAAAACAAAATACCAATGCGTCCAAAACACGAGTCCTGTTCCATCATCCATCTTCTTCGTCGAAGGTGCCAATCTAGGCAGAAGAAACCGGCTGGCCTACAGCATGATCAACGAGCGTCCAGAGGAACTACCGAACGAGCTCGGCAGGATGCCCCGTCTGGTCTTCGTCGACGAACTCTACTCCTCCAGATTCTTCGTCACTTCCATGGAAGAGACGTTCTTTCTGGAGGACCAAGGCACCCTGAGGACCTCCTTCTATGGCTCGGCCAAATCTTTCATGTTTTTCATCTCTGAAAGACTTCAGGAGTTCAACCTAGAGCCCACTTGCCATTTCCTGGAGCAAGGTACCTACTACCAACTCTCGATGACGGCCCAGAGCATGCCTAGAGTTACTCGGTTACCCGTAACTTGGCCAAAGGCCCGACTTCTGGTGTGGAACTGCAGAGGAGTCGCTAGGCGTTCCCAGGAGTTCTCGCGTACCCTGAGGGACCTGAAGAACCAGTACAAACCAAACATGGTTCTTCTCACGGAGAACCAGTGGCAACCTGAAGACGATCACGGTCTCATCCCACTCCGGTTCCCTCAAGCAAACCGGTTCGAGCTTCCTGGCCAGAACAACACAGGCGGCATGTGGTTCTCGTGGAGCGACAGCATCCAAGACAACATCAACAATGAACCCAATAGCTTCAGGGTCAACGTCGTTCCGAGAAGATGAATGTATTATTATATTTTTATAAAATATCAATGTAATATTTAATGTTTGTAATATTAATGTTAGCAATATTAATAATATTTATATTTCCGCTTATTTATGGCATCATTACCTCTTATGTGTATGTTCTGCGACAGCTGGCGTCCCTTGACTAGATCCATAATGCACTAACTAAAATGATAAAAAATAATAAACAAATGGAGCGAACTATGCAAACAAGGACAACATACACACAAGGACTGCCCAACAAGACCTAACGCCCGCTCCGCTAACAAAATGAAACGCCCCGACCCGTATTTACCGTACACAGTAAACACGTGCTGAAGCTGTAACAACCTGACCAAATAAAGCCCAACATACAGTGTATACAACAGAAACTCGGGCTCAACAGCCCAAAATAAAAACAACAATAACATCATAACCGGCCCAATGGCCCTAACAATAGTAAAAGTAATGCACAGCGGAAGACTTAATAACTCATAAAGACACTGTATGCGATATAGATGCAAACTATGGATCCAAGTCGTGTCCAAGGGATAACGCCGCAGCCTGTCTGGAATGTACCAAACCTGTATCACAAATAACTCAACCTACAGGATGAAATCCCGCAGGTGAGGGGTGAGTCCGAAGTGCTCACCGACAAAGGATAGACAATCAATATGCAACACAATAATTACTCAAGGTCAACACAGGCTAAACAGCCAAACACACCAAAACAAAGACCCGACCCAAAACCGGTCCAAGACCAAAAAGACTCAAATAAAACCAATTTCCAATTTTATCTTTCCGGGCCCCGTCACGGATAAGCTAGGGGTCAGACCTGGTTATCAACATATTCCGGGTGCCAGACCAAATCCAGAGAATCCAGGGATCGACATCCCAAAAATACGAACCCAGGGATAGACATCCCAAAAATAATCACGGGATAGACATGCCAAGCATAGACATGCTTATCACAAGTAACCCAGGTCACGGCCACCACGAAACAGTCTTAAACCATCGAGTCGTACCACTACTTACCACATGACAATTATATTATCATCATCACAACCAAATCACAGGGATCAACATCCCTAACCAAAATACCGGGATAGACATCCCTATCCAAAATCAAGGATCGACATCCTTATCACAATTTATTATTTAATCCTTAATACTTTATACCAAAAGACACAGCAATCGACATCCAGAAACAACCAGGACACTGGGATAAACATCCCGAACCAAACCACAGCAAATGTGACAAACAATAGTGCAACAACCATCAAACACAACAACCGAGTAATATAGGCACATAATGAAGGAAATCCATCCTCACCTTGGCCGATTACTCAACTCCGAAGACAATGACCGGTCCCAAGCCGGCTCCTCGGGAAACTGCCCGATATCCGAACCTATACAACAAAACCATATACTCACATAAATGCACATAATCGGTATGCTATGATGCCAATACTGCGAAATAAACCCATCCCGGTTCATATCCTTTATTATCATCTTTTACCAAAAATATTATACCGTACGTATATCCGAATATAATTTCAGTACCATACTTTAATTAAAACTCTTTTTCCAAAATGTTTCCACAAATTAATTATACTTTCCCAAAATATAATCACCATAATTTTCTAAAAAAGATAACATATTTATAATTTCCAGAAAATATACATAGTATTTATCTTTTTCTAAATATATATATAATAATATTTCCAACACAAAATATAATTACCTTTAATCTTCAAAGTACATATATATATATATATTCCACAACCATAATTTTTTCAGGGAAAATAATATATATATAAAATTTCCAGAAATTATTTTCATGGTATATATATTTTTCCAAATAATATTAGTTTTTCCCAAAACTTAACTTAATTATTTATCAAAGTATATATATTTATATTTTTCTCAAAATACCAGAATTAATCTAACCATAATTTTTTCAAAGTAAATATATATTTTTTTTCCAGAATTAAACACCAGAAAATAAATAAATATATATATATATATATTGTTTTTTTTATAAATTAAAACGGACTGGGCTGAACAGGACCAAGCCCAGGCTTGCACTGTGCAAGCCCAGCCAGTCCACGCCCAAGCCCAAAGCTACCCAACCCAACAGACACGACCCGACCCCACCAGATGAAACGGGTCGGACGCGGCTCACCTCACGGGTTCAGCGACGGGGGCGTGACGAGCGGTAGGGACGGGCGAGAGGAAGGCTAGCGCGGGGTCGGCGAGGCTGAGGCGACTCGTCTTGCGGTGGAAAGGCGGCGTTGCGTCGTCGGCGTGAGGCGGCAGGCACGAGGAAAGGCAGATCCGCCGGGTCGCACGGTGGGTCATCGGCGCGTCACGGCTTGTCGGCAGGCGGAAGACGACGAGGAGGGCGGCGTCGAGGTCGCATCGGCTCGGCGAAGACGATGGTGTGGACGGTGCGTCGAGACACGTCCTGGAACTCCATCTAGTGAACAGTAACCGAGGAGAGGATCTGGGTGACGCACTGTTCACTCCGGGTTTTCTGTTTTTCTTTTTTTTCTTTCTTTTCTTTATTTCTATTTTCTGTATTTTTCCTCCTTTTTTTCTTTTCCATTTTTCTTCTTTTTTTTCGTCTATTTCCGATTCCTTCTTCTTTTTTTTTTCTCTCCTATTTTTCCTCGTTCTCTCGGTTTTCTTTTTTTTTCTTTTTTTTCTTTTTCTTCTCTTTTTTTTCTCTCTTTTTTTTTCTTTCTCTCTTTTTCTTTTTCCTCTCCTTTTCCTTTCTTCTCCTGGTTTCTTTTTATAGAACGTGAAACACTGTGCACATGTGAATCTTCAATAATGCAGCTTGTCTACATTATGGAGCGAGTCCGGTCCAGACCAGGAAATAACTGATACCCCCTTATTTATTTTCCGGTGTGATTTTTCCTAAGGATTTCGGGACCCGAGAAAAAATACCAACTTTGGTCCGAAAAATCCACGAAAAAATCTCGAGCGCGGGAAAACCCTCGGTTTCGGAAAACGACGCCCGATTTACCTTGAATTAATTACCCAAGATTAATTCTTTTGGTAAATCACGGTAAAAAGACTTTTACAGTCCCGGTAAAAATCCAAAATTTTTACCCGGGCTGTCACATATGAAGCATCACGAAACTGAGCCATCTGATGATAATCCCTTTGCCTTCCACCCTCTTTCTCATGGGAGTACAAGATTTCGTTGAAATCCCCCACAACTACCCAAGGAGGCTGATTCACATCATGCAATATAGTCAATAATTCCCAACTCTTATACTTAAACTGTTGTTCCGGCCACCCATAAAAACCAGTAAATCTCCACGTTTCACTAGCATCCAGATGTTGAATTTCCCTGTCAATGTGATGAAGAGATTGTGACAGGAGAGTGACATCGAGGTGCTTGGACCATAACAATGCAAGACCACCACTTCGAGAGCTACCCCAGCCTTCACATTCTACCACCAAAAGATTCTGATATTGAAGTCGATTATTAAGTCTATTCATCTCTGCGGATTTAAGTCTGGTTTCAGAGAGGAAACCTAGTGTGGGACGTTTGGCTATAAGGAGCATGAACAAAGAAGATTCAGCCTGCGGTAGTTCCAAGCAGGGTACTTCATTGCGTGCGGCGGGACTACTTAGCAGCCTCCGCCCACTCCGCCGAGTGTTGAGATAAATTCAGTGTCGGAACATCTCCTCTGGTTTGTTTGGGAGCATCAGGTGGGTGTGAGGAAGAAGTGTCAGAGGGTAGGTTGGGTGCCAAACGTTTGAGGGTAGTGGAGGGACTAGATGGGGAGGGGGAAGGTTGAGGTCTGGGGGAAACCCGCTTCCATTTTCGTTGAGAACGGGAGGTTGTGGCAGTAGAGTCTGAGGGTGATCCAAAACTAGCCCTAAACTCAATTTTTATGGGAACCTCCTGCAGAGAGTAGAGTTCAAGGATTGGAACTAGGGCAGGGATGCGGGGTGGGGATTGAGTAGAAGAGGTACTGGAGAGAGTAGGTGGTTGAGGTGGAGGTGGATGGGGACTGTCACGTGGCTGGATGGGAGATAGGGCAGGAGGGGGGAGAGGATGTATAGGAGGTTAGATGGGAGGGGAATTGGTGGATGGGACAGGAATAGGGGGAGATGAAACAGGTTGAGGGGTATGTGGTGTGAGATTGAGTGTGCCATGAACCTCCTGGACAAGGGTGTCCTGTACAACAGGAGAGACAGTGGCATGTTTCAAGACTTTGGGCTGACGAGAATGCCCAGAAGGAGGCTTTTTGGGGCTAGGTAGTCTAGTAGAGAGGGAGAATGGTTTCTTAGGGGCTGCACGAAGCGTCTCGTTAAAAGGTAATTCAGACTCCTCCTCAGAATCAATATCAGAAAATTCATCACATTCCTTCACCAGGTGTCCAATCCGCCCACAAGCATAACAAAAGTTCGGAAGCTTCTCATAGGAAATCCGAAAAGACAATATTGGTTGATCTCTCACTTGGCAGAGGACCTCTTTTTTAAGGGGCTGGGTAACATCGATTAGGACACGAATCCTGAGAAAGGACCCCCAACCAATAACTCCACGTTCATCAGTTGCAATGAAACTACCGAGTCGGTTACCCACTTCGGCCACAAAACTGTCAGCCCTCAGGCGGAAAGGAATATCATAAACCTTGATCCGAAAAGCACAGTCAGTTATGGGGGTGGTGGATAGCTGCTCCGCACCCGTTACTTGTTTCATCACCATCAGCCTCTTATCAAAGGACCAGGGTTCGCCTTTCAGAATGGCCAACATATCTTTGTGACCATATAAGGTGACAAGGAAGAGGTTTCATTGAAGATGGACTAAATCCATGCCTTTCTTTGGAGACCATAAGTTAGTCATGACAATGGTAAAGGCCCTACGATTAACCCCTTTGGCGCCTAGGACTTTAATCAACAGTAGATAATGAGGTATTGGCTCAGCAATGAAAGTATCAGGCACCACAAGAATATCCGTAGCAGACCCAGACCCAGACCCAATCGTCTGTTTGCCTTTATCAGAGGGACTGGTGGAAGAGGAAGGATCCATAATGAGAGAAAAACACTAGAGAGATGGGAATTAGCCCTTAAGCAAAGCACGACAAAGGAACCTGAAAAACCCACAGTTAGACCCAGAAAAACAGTAGAGACAGGAAAGAAAGAAAACGTCCAAAAGAAACAGAAAAGTATAAAGAAGGAAAGGATAGGTTAATGAGAATCCCAGGTGGGATACAATCCATGATTTGATGGAGACAAACTCATATTGAATGAGTGAAAAACTCAGATTCAATCTCTGAAACGACACCTTAGAATCCTGGGGAGGATGCTAGAATGTAACCGCTCAAGAGGGAAAATTGAGACATAACTGTCAAAATAACGGACATGAGTTAAAAGCCTTTTTCTAGCCTAATTAATTGTGGTCTTTCACTAGTATTGTTTCGATTTTGGATGGAGTGGAATAATTAAAGGAATAGTAAGAGGAGGAATAATGGTTTGCATGCATCAAGCTTGCCTTGGATATAAGATAGAAAGAAGAACCAAAATTCCAAAGCAAGTGATTGTTGTATACGTCCTCACAAGAGCAAAAGCAACACAAAACTTTTCCTGCTTTAAATATTCCAAAATATGGATCAATTATTAGCTTCTTGCCTAGTGCTCATCATGAGTTCACTGTTTGGTGATTAATTAACATGATTGAATCCCCCACGTCATTTCTTCTCCCATTTGAATATCTAGAACCCGATAATGTTTAACGCATCAAGCAAAGTATTAGTATAAGTTTCTAACCAAAAAGGGTTACGCACCAAATGATGCAAAAATAATTCACATTTGGCGGAAAGAAACCTAGGGTATTGTGCCACTCATGCAGCATGGAGAAACATTCCCCATCTAGATCCAAAGCGACAAAACCAATTATTGTCCACTTAATCTCCAATTGGTCAATCACACTTTAATTACATGGACCAAAGCTTGATCCACACAACATATATATGCCATAAACTTGCACAACCCGAATCTATCTACCCATTCCATATCTTAAATTGCTGACTTATTAAAGCACCTCATGACCAGATGAAGAGAACGTCTACAGAATGAAAACAGGGGGAGAGTAGCCAGATATGCCGTTTTCTTCCTACCAGATTGCATGTTCCCTACGAGAGCGACCTTTTTTTTATTTTATTATTAATCGGAGTAATTGGTCTAAATATGAGTTCGTGTACCTCCTTTTTGGTTTTCTGTCCCTGATTGACAAATTGAGGAAAATGTGACTGAAAATGGGAAAACACTTTTTTAATGCTCTTATATAATTGGGTGACCCTACAGGAATTGACGTCCTCCATAGATAGCCTTGCGATCTGGTCAAGAAACCTCGTAGCAAAGTTGTAGTAGTATATGATTTTGCTTGAATCAAATCTTTATCGATGATCGGTTCATTTCTAAGAAATAATCTAGGTTATGAAGACAATAAAATTCAAAAGATCGGTAGCATTTCGTTTCCAGCCCGAGAATCTGCGAGCCAGTCATGAACTACAACCAACACAAAGGTAATAAAACTCTCTACCATTCTTTAGACTGTTTCATTGCAAATTATTACCTTTGTGGGGGGAAATCCTTCAACCAAAAATTTACCGTGGACAGTTAAATCATAGCATGCATGAGGAGCTTCATGATTTGAATCGTGAAGTTCAGACATAATTAGCAATAGGCAATGCAATGCTTGTAAATGGCATCGGCTGTAATTGGATATAAAGTAATATAAAAAATATACTTCCTTAGTATGTTTACAAAGTTCCCAAGCTGCACAACGTTCCCGGGACCCAAATCGAAAGCCCAACCTGAGGCAGCCTATACTAGCTTAAAGGAAACACCCCACAGCTTCTCTGAGGAAGCTCCATGGCAATCCAAGAACCCAGACTGGATGCCCGCCATCCTTCAACGTTCCATCCGTGCTTCTCGTGGAAGCCAAGTCCCTGGAATTCATGCACAAAATCAGGCATAAAACCAGAAATTTGGAGGCCAAGTGTGGCCCACTAAAAGCTTGCTTTGGAATGACGCTACTTGTATTTTGGCTCTATAAATATGGAGTCCTCATTTATGTACAAACTAATGGCAAATTGGAGAGATTAATACAATTTTCATTTTCTCTCTATATTTTTTCATATCAATCCTATTTTTCTTGTTTGGAATAGGAACATAATTTGGTTTATTTGAATGCAGGTGACAGAATTTTCTGAACTAATCAATTCGATCGGTTTGGGAAAAATGCATGCATAAATTGATCGGGAGTTTTAGTATAAAAAAAAAAAAAGAAAATTGTTCAGGAGATGAAATCATTTCAGTTGATCTGACTGACTGACTCTCTAAAGTGAGTATTACTCTTAAGGCAAAAAGGTCACTATATATACAACCAACTACATAAATAGTAGGAGATTGTTTTTTTTTTTGAACAAAAAATGGATATTTCTAAGGGCATTTCCTTATACCAGTATGAATTTGTACTTCCTTTTGTTCTTGAGAGGTACAAGTGCATGTAAGAATTCATACTAGCTAGAGCATTGAGCTAAAACATCTAATAATTATTTTTTTTAAAAAAAAACTATAAAGCTTGGCTACAAGCAACGTCTGTGATATTAATTAGATGTTACAGTTGGGGAAATGTTGTCTTGAAAAAGAGCCACAAGCAAATCATGCATTATTATTTGTTTAGAAAAAGTACAAGTCATGCAATATAAAAAGAAATATGCGTTCACCAGTTACCCAAAAATCAATGCAAAGTAGCAAATCGCCCACGCATAGAGCGAGAGGATCCTATGTTATATAGAATTAAAAAAAAAAAAGACTAACACGCAACACCACAAAAAAAAAAAAAAACAAGTAGCTAGATAGGTTGGTATCCTATGCATGGCAGTGCCACGTCAGAGACGCAAAGACATTTTAACATTTTGACCGTAAAGTGAAGAAGAAGAGAGGGCCGGGTCCACGTCCACTGAGGGGCACGGACAAAAATCCGACCGTTTCTGACACGTGGACGGGGGAAGGACGTGAACACGTGTGAAATCGACCACTATTGGCCTGGCCCCTCCTTTACTAGCACTATATGGATGCACCGAATGACGGTGCATTTAGAGTCCAACAGGCCACCCATTTTTTGTCGTCTTCGAAAATGTACAACAACAAACCCCCAGTTTTATTCTATTAAAATAGCTACGAATAAAAAAATTACTAGTCAAGATCGCCTCGTCGTTCATTTGGCATCAGACAGACAAACCCTGATGTACGCCTCCCCCCCCCCCCCCCCAAAAAAAAAAAACAGAAGAAGGGAAGATGACAAGCCATTTCTTCTGTTGTATCAATTGAATTAAACATTCCAGTTAAGATGTCACCCTCACAAGAGAATTTTTTTTTGTTTTATTTTTAAATTAGGACTCTTAGAGCAAGTAAATGCCTAAATGCAATTTTTTTTTGTTTTATTTTTAAATTAGGACTCTTAGAGCAAGTAAATGCCTAAATGCAAATTGACGGGTCATGTCTTGGGTCATAGGTGTTAAATCAACGTCCCTTTCAAAAAAAAATAATAACAATAACGCGTATCATTAACTAGGGTACTAGCAAGGTAAATGATATATTACTTGTTATTCAACTCGATATATATGCTTATGATGATTTTGTTCAAAAAAAATATATGCTTACGATTGTTTTTTTTTATTTTTATTTTTTCTTTCTTAAAACTATAACAAAACACAATTTTTTGATTTGCGTATATCAGTATCAAATTGGAGTGAACTGGAACTATTCTCGGCTCGCTTTCCAATCTGTAAAAGTTTTTCCTGGGCCTATGGGCTAATCCATTTCGCTTCTCTCTTTTCTTTCTTCTTTTATTCCTTTCTTTTGTGGGACTAGGGGGGTATAAAGTGTTATCCACTTTTAAAAGTTACACGAAAAAGAATAATTTACTACCGGTAGTTGCTAGCTGGAGTAATCATGAACGAGTGGATTATATATGAAATTAATTGAAATGGAGATAAGAGCTTCTAGTTTAGGAGATATTCGTCGGCCTCTCAGTAATGGATTGGAAGCGCTTGATTGCAAAGAGTTATGGCCAAAATTTACACCCCACAGAACACTAACCTCTTCCACAGCAACACATTTTGGTTGATGGCGTTAATTAATCAGATTTATCCTCTGAAACCAAGTTTTTTCTGCTTTCTCTCATTGAGAAATTAAATGAGTTTTTTTTTTGTTTTTTATTCCACAGTGCAGGCAGCATCGAGGTCAACCCTATATAAGCATGGGTCAAAATTGAAAGCATCCATATATCACCACGACACTCATCCAAAATGGCCCGAGAAAAAATTTTTGGGACAAAAGATTATGTCTCGCCATTAGGAGAATTGCCAGCTCGCCTTCACGCATATCAACCAACAATTTGATTAAAACTAATCCTGTTCTAATCCCTGTCGCTTTAAGTCAGAAGTTTGCTAATTCGACAATCAAAAGTCACAGCCCGCAAGAATTGGTTCATCATATTGGATTTAAACTATATCACATGTCCCTTCAAGTTAGAAGCAATATGTATGTGCAAGCCGATTGATTAATTATCTCGGTAAATGAGAACCAAGTCCTTGCAAGCTCTTGAAAGCCAAGAAATTAATTAAACATGATCAGATACCAACATATATATATATCTAAACTATATATACCCCGACAGAGTAACGGAAAGTTTTCATTATTTCATGCTTAGTTAGTGCATTTTCCTGATCAGGACAGCAATACGATCATTCACTGCGCCAAGATTTGATTATCAATGGACAAATTAATGGGTTTTTGGTATAGTTTGTATCCAACTTGTCAATCGTGTACCTATAACTTTTCTGGATACATTTATGTACCTGGAGTTTTAGCGGGCAGGTCAGTCATGGGTCTCGGGCGGGACATGTGCTGACGTGGTTTCTGCCCGATTTTTGGCTGCTGCCCGTGGTTCAAAACGACGTAGTATCATCACGATATGACGTCGTTTAGCGTTCATGTGGCAGGTGTGAGTCCCACCATTCTCCCATTCCACCCGATTTAACAGGTTCTTACCTGATTTTAGAGGTCCAACCGAAGAATTAAATGACCTAATATACCCTATATTTGAAGGGATAAATGACTGAAATACAATAAGGATCATACTTTTATCCCTAAATTTTATTCCTGATTTCCTCTAAAAACATTATTTATTTTTTTATTTGACAGAAGGGTATTTATTTTGTAGTAGTAATGACATCCTTTAACCAATTGAGGTTGGTTCAAGTGGTAAGCGACTTGTTCCGCTAAAAACTTCATTTGGGAGACTCACCCACCATTACCTAGATGCGCCACCCGAGTCGAGCTGGATTTAATCCGATGCCTCTGATGTCCTTAAAGGTAGACTGGCCCGAGATACCAGTGGAAAACCAAAAAAAAGTAATGACATCCTACTTTTAATTTTTTCTTTTATTTTACTGTTTCCTTCACTTTTTAAAATTTAAAAATTTTCTTTTTTAAAATTAAAAGGAGATGGAAAGACCCCCTTACATGAAGAGGAAGAAAAAGGCATAATTATTAATTAATCCAAATATTTAATCCTCTATTTAATCTTATTATCCTTCTTTTCTTCTTAATCCTCCCTTAATTCTTCTCTTCATATTTCTTATCAATCAATTTTTTTTAAAAAAAAAATTAACCAGCAAAACCTCAACGAGAGCAACACCACCACACCACCACCATCTCCACCAACACCACCACAACCAAAACCACAACCACAGCCACAACCACCACCACCATCTCCACCAGCCACCACCACCACCACCACCACCATCTCCACCAACACCATCACAACCAAAACCACAGCCGCAGCCAAGGCCACAGCCACGACCACCATCACCAACTCCACCAACCACCACCACCACCATCTCCAACAACACCACCACAACCAAAACTACAATCGCAGCCACAACCCAAACCCGAAACCCCCACCACGTTACTACTGCGTATCCAACAACCCAACCCAGTCTCCTTCCCATTGTTGCAAAACAAATATGGAAAAAACAAAATCGCCTCACCATGGATTTTGGGGTGAGGAAGAAAATACATACCATAAACTAAATTGGAGAAATTAGGGATTTAAGTAAGCGATTTGGGGACTTTGAGAATTTGATACTACAAAAATTGGGGCTTTGGTGGTGAACTAGGCCAATTGGTCGTGGGATTGTGGCAGTGCACAGCGGCGGCCGGTGAGGTAGCATGGAAGGAGACGACGTTGTGTTCTTCTTTGATTGCGTCTGGTTAGGAAAGGATAGCTTTTCCTAGTGCGACATCGGCGTGGAGAAGTGACGAAGTGGTGTTATTCAACAAGCGTTGATGAGGAAGGTAGGAAGTGAGGGCAGTAGCACGGCGGAACGGCGTGGCGGCACATGTGGATTTTTGCAGGTGATAGAAATATGAAAGAACAAAACTCTTCAACTTTTTAGAATGGCTTTTTTATTTTTTCCGAGAGAGTTTAATTATACAACTATCCTGTCCAATATTGTTTTTGTAAGGTGATTTCATTTAATGTTGTTAGTTTGTCGTTATAATTAATATTTAATGCTTTTACTCCGATTCAGATGATCCATTTTTTTCCAGAAAAAAAGGAGTGATGAATCGGAATTTGGGTATCATAAAATAATAATTATCTGTATTAATAAAATCATTTTAAAATTCAATTTGGTTGTTTTTAATAAATTCGAATAGGCTATGGATCTGGTTTATGTTAATCGCAATAGTGTTTTTTTAATTTAATTCAGCATGTCAACAAAAAAAATTGATTTAAGGTTTATAATTAGGATTTTGGGGCATATGTTGGGCCAGGGAATTCTCTGGTTGAACCTGTTAAATCGGGTGGAAAGCTGCTTGGAGAACAGTGGGACCCACACCTGCCACATGGACGCTGAACGACGCCGTATCGTGGTGATACTACGTCGTTTTGAGCCACGGGCAGCAGCTCAAAATCGGGCAGAAACCACGTCAGTACATGCCCCGCCCGAGACCCATGACTGACCTGCCCGCTAAAACTCCAGGTACATAAATGTCTCGAGAAAAGTTGTAGATACACGATTGACCCAACACAAGAAAGTTGGGTACCAACTGTACCAAAAACCCACAAATTAATCGAGGATCATATATAGGTCCTAATTAAAGTACATTATATATGTGCATGACTGACGATTTCATAGGCTTTTATAACATATATTTAATTATATAGAGATCAGAAAACTGCACTAACGCAAAGAAAATGGCCTGCAGTGTTTTCTCGGATCAAACAGCCGACTCATGGTTACCTACCCGATCAACATTAACACCAAGAAGAGCATGTGAAGCAGCCACTAATCTTTCTCTACAAAATTTCAAAATTGAGAACCTTAGGGAGCTCCACGTCCCGTAAAAATTAGCTCATTTTTCCACCGCCACAACAACTACAACCAACAAGAAAGTCCAAACCACAATCGCCATGGAACACCATCAAACACATTAAAAATGGAAGATAGATTAATTTGCATCCAAAGACGAGGGCAATAAATGTAAAAAAAACCAACAGGTAGCGCATAACAGGAGTAAAAAAAATCCTTAGGGCCACAAATACAATCAATACTACTTTGTTAAATAATGATTATGACCCCAACCGAAATGGAAGTGAAATGCGGTATAAAGTATAAACAACAACATAATCAGACTAATCTTTTTTTTCTTTCTTTCTTTGGGGCACCATGAATCAGTATATAATCGAAGTTATAAAACCTGAGACCTAACATATTACAAACACAGTATTCCAGAAAATTAAAATAATAGTAAAACCAA
>JAKUCV010005493.1:4896-43178 GCA_028386065.3 Turnera subulata | reverse complement strand
AAGAGGGTATATCTTCTTGTGTGAGAAGTCTTAAGGTGTGGTATCCTTAAGCAAGTCTAGGATTCTTGAGATTAGAATTCCTAGGGAAGTCTTGAAGTGAGGTATCTTCAAGCAAGAGAGCTGAAGTTCATGTGACTTGAACTTTCAGGGTTTAGGATTCTTGTGACTAGAATTCCTAGGTTGTAACGGTTTGTTAAGCGCCCGTAAGCTTAACGTAGATAGTGAAATCTTCAAGTGAGACTTGAAGGGCTGGATTAGCCACACTAGTAGAGTGTGTGTGAACCAGGATAAATTTCTTGTGTTCTTCATTCTTTCAATTCCGCATTTAATTCCTGCTTATTTCGTTTTTATTGGATTATCGCTATTCACCCCCCTAGCGAAGGGCTATTGTTCTAACAGAACCATAATTGTATTGTTTTAGCTTGATAACTTGATCAAAATTGGGTAATTAATAGACGGAGTATATGTTTGATCAAGTAAAACCAAACTGGCCTACTCGTGCACATGTGGTCAAACATATGGTGGAAGGAGGTAGATTCTCACTAATCAAAATGTGTAGAAGACAATCTAAATAATTGTCTTCCTCAAGTAGCCGATCGAAGATTCTCTCGTTCGCTGAAAGAACTCCTTTTATATATTCTATTATGAAATTTGTGTTAAGAAAATGAAAAGGGAAACAACTATACAATGTGAAAAATAATAATGTTAACCGTGTTTTATTCATGCTAACTACAATATTCGTAGGTACTTAATAAAAAAATTGTAACCCCGACAAAGAGAAAGATAGAGGAATTAAAAAATCATTCGCAGACAAAGATATGAAATTATGTGCAGTAGCAGTAGTAAGGGAAAGGACAACCAGTAGACCAACAGCTCTATGTATTGATATGAGGGCTTTTTGTTGCTTTCTTATTAATTAGGGTTATGGAGCCTGGTAAAGGGTTAGCATGTCACTGTATCTTTTCTTATGCAAACCTGTCCCTTCTTTTAGCTTTCTCGGTAACTTATCTCGTTTTCTCATCCAAAATGTATTAAACTTGTTAGGATTACTAAATTAAGTAATATATGCGCCATATCTAACCCCATTATTGTATTATTCCCATAAAGACGAAAGAGCATATACTTTCAAAATCTTGGAAAGTATTGATACCAAACGAAACTCTTGGCGAGTACTATATTATTACTGTCACCTTTTGTTGTGTTTTATTAATTTGTTTTAAGCCCTTCTTTTCTTCTGATATATAAGAAAAAGTTACCCACGGCCACGCGAGGTTTTGTTTTTAATTAACCAGCCAAGTAATACACATCAAGATCGAATATGGCTCGCGACCGTGATCTTGATGTGTATTACTTGGCTGCTAATGGAACATTTTCGAATACGGCGTTCAGGAGCATGGACCTTTCGATCTTGATGTGTATTACTTGGCTGCTAATGGAACATTTTCGAACACCGCGTTCAGGAGTATGCCATATACATTTTCGAACATTATTCGTTTTTGTTTGCTAGGTGAAAATTTATCTTCTCGGGAGCATATTTAAATCAATTACATGATCACCTCCGAAATGGATGTTACAAAAGGCATGGCTTTTCGTTACTATACGTGTGACGAAACAGTTATTACTAAAATATTGATACGTTAAAAAAAATAGCTAGAGTAAAGGAGAATAGATTATAAAGTAATACAACATGCATGCACAGAATTTCCAGAGGTTAAATATAGATAGAATTCTCTTAAATCTGAACATTGCTTTGCTGATTCAGATTTCTAGTAATTAAGCATAATATCATGCTTTATTTTTATCTATTTTTTGACGATTTATATATTTCTATATATTCGAGAAATTCTATAATGTGTCCTGGCATTTAATATGTCGAATGAAAACTATCGTTGTCTGTGTACTACCTAAAAAAGAAAAAAGCAAAAATGTGGGGACATCATGAGAGGGAATAATTTGTCCAATATTTTCCTTTTTAAGAAATAATTTGTCAAATATCTTAAACACAAAGATTTTATTGAAAAAGCTGACTTTTGCTTATGTCAGGGATCGGCTTATGAAAAATATGGGCTAGTGGAAGGAGAGGTTACTCTCAGAAGCGGGTCGGTAGTTGTTTATTAAATCAATTGCTTAAGTTGTTCCTAATTATGTCATGAGTTGTTTCCTACTTCCAGACAATATGTTATGAAAAGAAAGTCCTTATTAGAAGTTTTTGGTGGGGGCAAAAGAATGGCAAGAGGAAAATCCATTGGCTTGCTTGGGACAAATTGTGTAGGAGAATGAGTGCTAGTGGGATGGGTTTTCGGTTCTTAGATGCTTTAATTTGGCTTTCCTTGTGAAGCAGGGTTGGAGATTGCTCAAGAATGAGGATAACCTAGTAGCCCGAATTTTTAAAGCAAAGTACTTCCCACGATCTTCTTTTTCCGAAGCTTTGGCAGGTTTTAATCCTAGTTATACCTGGAGGAATATCATAAAAGCTAGGGAGGTTCTTAGCCTGGGGACTCGATGGCTAATTGGTGATGGTAGGCAAGTGAGAGTGTGGGGTGATAAATAGCTGCCAGATAAGGATAGACACTCAATTAAATCCACTATCCAGGGTCTTCCACCGGAGGCTCTAATTCCTGATCTTATTGATGACGATTTGGGTGAATGGAAATATTATCTAATAGACTCACTTTTTCCGGTGGAGGAAGCGAGTCTCATCAAAAGTATACCACTTTGTGCCCAGAATGTACCTGACACCCCTTACTGGCTCTACACTCCTTCCGCAGAGTATTCAGTGAAGTCGGTTATGAAATCAGTCTCTCCATTCTACATCCTACGAGAGCTAGCAGTGTTTCTATAGTGCATGGTTGTGACAGAAAATGGTGGCATTTGCTCTGGAAATCTAATGTCCCACCTAAAGTCAGGTCTTTTACTTGGCGTATATGCACGAATACTGTTCCGGTGAAGAAGAATGTGGCTACTCGCATTGGTCCCATTGATACATCATGTCCTTGATGCCACAATGAACCAGAATCTCTCATGCACTTTCTAAAGGATTGTCCGTGGATGAAGTTTATTTGGCGAAGTGGCCCAGCTCCTAATTTTGTCAGCGACTCGACTGGTGTAACTGGGGAACAATGGTTGAGGGAGATTGCACAAAACCATGGTGGCGAGCTTCTTGAGCAGTGTGTTATGATAGCTTGGTCTATATGGAAGGACCGCAATCTGCTGGTCTTCCAGCAGTCTTGTCTACGTCCGGAACAAATCACCCCTCTGGCCCTTGATTTTCTGCAGAAATATAAGGAGGCTAATGTTCTTGTCCATATGCCTACTCCTACTAGTCCCCTTTCTCATTGGATGCCACCCCATGTCAATACTACAAGGTAAATACGGATACTGTAGTCTTTCCTTATGGGGTTGGCCTAGCAGCCATCATTCGTAATTGGCATGGTGCTGTGGTTGCAATGGCGACCCGATCACTTCCTGTTCCTTTCTCGACTATAGTTGGTGAGGCGTATGCAGCACGGCTAGGACTTAGCCAGGCTTCTGAATTGCAGATCAACCGTCTTATACTGGAAATGGTTGCCCTAGCAATCGCCCAAGCTCTTCAACGTCCAGGCCCTGGACAACTCCCCTATAAGTCTTATCATAGGTGACATCAGAGTTCTTACTGGTTATTTTGAGTCTATTGAGTAGAAATCTAATCCACTTCTCGCCAAAGGAAGAATTCTTACCGGGTACACTAATAATATTACAGGATTAAATTAATTAGCGGGAACTAATTAATTATTAATGAATGAGTCCACTATATTGTATGTTCCCAAACACTTTTTTTCATGGACTTCAAATTGAAACAGAACCATCCAAAAGGAAGGCACTTTATAGCTAGGAAGGCAATCTGATTAACTGTCCTCCAACTATTTTTGTTGAAAATTACAACTCCTCCGCTTAACACGGTCAGTGGACCTCGCACTTGCGCACGTGTATATATATATATGAAGCATTGACCTCTTGTTTGTTTACCGCCATTCGGCCATTCACCCTCAGCCCAAGTTTCTTGTTTGAAAAAAAAAAAAACAGTTTCAATTTATTATAACCATTAGTTTTTCCTCACCCTTGTGTTCTTAAAATTCAAACTTCAAATGTGTTGGTTAAGAAAGAGTAATCCCAATCAGCTTATCTAATTCTATGGGATCCTGTATTATAATCACAATAGTGGTATATATATATATCTGTATTAATTAGTAATACAGAAATGTGGTAAATCCAATATAATTAAATTCTCATAAATGAATATAATAGGGATCCATTCTCAAACAAAAGATAATATTCAGTTATTCCTAGAAGAAATTAGCCCATTTCTCAAAGTTCAATCTCCCTCCACCATCAACCCCGTTAATTCCATCAAGGGAAAAGAATGAAAGAGTCATTCCAAGCAAAAATGAGAAATCAAATACTGTACAATGTTTGTTTTGTTTTTTGGGATTGTTAGAAAAATTTAAATTAAAGTTGATCCGTGAAATGGACTGGTCAGGTGGAGAAAGAAGAGCGAGGGTACGGCTTTTTTACATTATGCGCATCATGTGTTGGTTGTGTGTACGGGGGTGAGTAACTGAGTATCCTTCTTTCTTCGCATAGGAGAAATTAACATACAAAAACAAGCACAAACAAATAGTATTGGGCACAGAAGGTAGTAAATAAATTACTAGAAAAAAGGAAACGAAAGCAAAAAGAAGGAAGTAATCAAGATCCATGGCTGAGGAGGAAGGAGGGGTCAAAATGGATAAATCTGGGTGAAGATGTTCATTTAGATTTAGTTAGTTGGCACGCGCGGCCTTCTCTTCTCCCTCTTGTCGTTTTGGTTCCCCGTTTCGGCTCCAGTGCAAACCCAAGGGTGCCACGTGTTCTCTTCGCATGATGAGAACGTCAACGCTCAAATATTCTGTGGTGCCCAGCTGTAGACTGACCGATAGTAGTAGCTTTTTCTTTTTTTTTTTTCTTCTTCTGATAAACAATTTTTTTATCAAAAAAATTCATTCATATCCAAGGAAAAAAAAAAGAGAAAAATAAAAGGAGAAGGAAGAGACTAAAATACCTCACTATAGGTCTAGGCTTCTTGATTGACACCTGTCCTGAGGAGGGCAGATTAATTTGGTGTTTGGTCAAATAATTAGCCTGTTAGGAAAGGTGGGTTATGGTAGTTTAGGTCGTTTCATAATATGCAGCATTGGTTTTGGTTTTGGTTTTGTGGAGGATTTGTTGTAAATGAGTGGAGTGGACCAAAAAAAACTTGTTTGTTAATTTTTTTCTTTTTCGGTTTTTTTGTGGGGAGGAAGATTGGAGGACCATTGTCAGAGAAAGTAACACACCTCTAGCATGCTTCATGTTCATGGCTTATATATATGGAGTCCAGCTGTAAAGTCATATACTTGAGTAATTAGGCTGCAATTTTGTCATATGGTTGTACATTCTAAAATCATGACTAACCATTTCAAAAAGAGAATATAGAAATTTTGTTCTTATGCATTGGAATGGTTTTTTCTCACCAAAACAATTTTCCTTTTAGCTAGTAAGTACTAAGAAGGCTATAAAGTGTATTATTGGATTATTTAGCTTACTCTATGAAGAAGATTCAAGACTATCGACACATTCTCTCTGTTGATGAACAATAGTAGAAAGCATTGTGTGGGTCAAAAGAAAAATTGCTCTCTCTCTCTAAACTTTTCCAAACCTTTCTCCTAAAATTAAAAAACTCTAGCTCCACCAATGTGGGGTTTGTCCAAGTGGTAAGCGACTTAGTTCCGCTTAAGCGAGGTCTCGGGTTCGAGTCTTTGTATACACAGAAAATCCCCATTGGGAGACTCACCCACCATACTCAGGTGCACGACGCGGGTCGATCAGATTAGTCGGGGCGAAGCTCCGGATACCGAATGGGAAACCAAAAAAAAAAAAAACAATGCTCCTATCAGATCCGTCGCCTTAACACTGTTCCGACTTCTCGCATACTGCAACTCCACGCATGCTTTCCTAATTCACTCCCTAGCAAGCCGACCTTTGCGTTCATAAGCATGCCATCCTAATTATTAGTTGTTTCATCCCAAAGGGACTAATCACATTTTTCATCCTTGTGCTTATAATTTTAGACATTTTTCATCCTTATGTTACAAAATGAACATTTTTATCCCTATGTTAAATTTTCAATACATTTTCATTTTTCACATATTTCCCACATAGAAAATGTTGACGTGTTAATTAGAGAAAAACAAAAAAAATTGGCAAGTCAGTATTTTTTCTATGGAAAATCGGAGAAAAATGAAAAATGTCTCGAAAATCCAATACAGGGATGAAAAATGTCCATTTTGTAACACAAGGATGAAAAATGTCCAAAATGATAAAAACAAGGTTGAAAAATATGATTAGTGCGTTCTCAAAGAGTGCATACTAACCGTCTATCAATTCAGTTATATCCCCATGGGGATTGTCTGAGAAGCAAAGCATTCTCTTTCCATTCTCCCCTAAACTTCCCAACCTCTCTACTTCCGGGAAGAATTCCTAAAGCAATTAATAAAAAAATAGGTTATTGCAGTGCGAGTGGAAGACGATCTTCGGGAGGAAGACTTCACCGTGAGCCTTAAGGATATCCTGATCGTTCCTCCATCGAATGAAGTAGAGCAGAGGCTCAAAGATCTAATTACTCGCATTGGTTTAGTGGGTAAGATCTATTCCAATCGCTCCTTTATTGCTGGATCTGTAAAGTCTATTAGGGGTAGCTTCATGGTAACAGAAAAAAGGGAATAATGTCTTCTTGTTTGGTTTTGAATTTGAAGAGGACGGTGACAAAGTTTATTATGCTACTCCATATTTAATGTCTAATGCTCACCTGAATCTGTGTCGGTGGTCCCCCAAATCCCTCTAAATCGCATACTAATGAGGCTCTCATGGTTTTGGGTTCAGTTGCATAATCTACCCCTTGACTTCTTGGACTTTCTGAAAATTAAAAAGATGTGTAGTGTTTTTAGTGCTGCTAATGAGATTGATGAAAGGGTTGAAAATCACATAGGGTGGAACGGTTTCGATCGGGTTCGTGTCGAACTTCTCCAGGAGCGACCCCTAATTGCTTGTATACATGTCACTGACATGCTTGATGTAAAGCATTAGATTAATGTGAGGTACGAGCGCCTTGGTGAGTTCTGCTACAATTGCGGGCGTATCACGCACCCTACAAGGAAATGCCATAAACCTCGGCGGAAGATTGTGCAGGAGTAGTAGTCGGTACTCAGCTTCGGGCCTTGGCTCAGGGAAAAGGAAAGGTCAACCCTGTTCCTCCCGAGACTTACCTCACTAAAGCCTCACAAACCATGCTCCTCGGAGAACAGGGATGCTACTGCGGCGACCTCCAGTGAACAGGCCCAAAACACTACTGCAAATAGAAACCAAACCCTTGGAAGCCAGAATATTGTTGCAACCCCCTCGGAACAGAAAAATGCCGACACTCAAGGACGAGGGAAGAGGAGAAGGACTGGAAGTGTGCTTGGCACAGAGGAGGGGAACACGATTATAAGTGGTATCCATTCTGGCTGGGTTAAATCCATGGCTAAATTGGCTGCTTCGATTGAGAAAGAGGTTCCTACATATTCCACCAGTAAGAAGCAGCACTGAAAGAGGCTGGCCAGAGTTACCCAGGTAATACATGATCCCTCCGAAGTAGAGTTGAGGCGTAGGGATGAGATGGAAACTTGGGTGAAGGAGACTATAGAGCTGGTGCAAAAGGGAGACCCGAGCAGTGAGAAATTACTACAGGATGCAATGAAGGTTGATCCCTCCAAGGGTAGCCAATCCCCGATGAAATGAGAACTGGGATCAGTGACCTTGGTGCCTATTACTGGTGCCAAAGAGTCACCTGTATTTTGTCACCATATGGTGAATCTTCACAGATGAGGGATTGTGCAATGGTTGAAGGGATGGGGACTTCTGGCCTATGATTACATGGGAGATTCATCAGTGACACTAGCCATGGATCGGGGAATTGAAGAAGTGCCGAGTTTGGCGCGATAATGTCTAACAAGAAAACCATGTGGTGAAATTGGTATTAACCAATCAACCACTGTCGTGCTAAAATTTGTTTCAACCCCAAGATGCTACAATGCCCGAGAAGCTGAAGCCACTGATTTGAATCCCTCTTTTCCTTCCTATGGTTCTGTTACTCAGCTGTATTATGATTTTATATGTATTATTTTTATGGTTTGTAAAAGTTTGGAACTTGATCCTTTAAGAGACAATGGAGCCTACTCCATCCTCAACTACTTCGATGTCATTGGGATGTTTGTATTTTACTTTGTGACTTGCATTAGTTTGCTCCGGGTAGGGCCTATGATGAATGACATATTCCGTTTTAGACAAAAACAAAATAGTAGAAAGCATTGGTGACTTCCCAAATTCCAATGGTGTGAAAGAGACACGAATCATATGTTGCAGCCTGTGTAGCCAAATCGGCTCTTATTGGTTCTGAAGATTTTAAAGTCCTACCAAAAAAATAGCACCAGAGAATTCGTCAACTATTTCTTTAAGGAATCTAGTTTCTTTTATTAGACTCTCAAAATAACAAAATATATATACTCACTACCAGACTATGATATTTGGGATTGCTTGAATTTTTTATAGTTTCAACAAATTCCCTTGATTTATAGATTTCTTTTAGCTGAATATCCATGTTCCTAATTAGTAGTACCTTTCCTGTTCCAAATAGTGTATATGTTGTTATGCTTGATTATTTACATTGTCAATCATCCTAATATTATTTGTTTAATTTGTTTGAAAAAATAACATGTAATTCAATATGGGTGTGAACACTCAAATTTAACCACTTATTTATTTTATTAGATTATTATTGTGTTTTAGAGCCCAAAGTTAATTTTATTAATTTTTGGACTTTAATTTGGCTTAGAAACCCAATAAATAAATACTGGACTATCCATTTAATTAGGCCCAGGCTTACCACGAATTTTCTGACTTATTTGGCTCTAATTTTTGTGGATTAGAGACCCAATTTAAGTTGGTTTACTATTTTTGCCTATTTTATGGAAAAAAAGAGGAATAATTGAAATCCTTGGAGTGTAGGTTGAAATAATTGAGAAATCTAGAATATTCTGTGGTATTGGGAGGTAGAGTTATATATTTATTGGAGATTTTTTAATGGGGTTCCGGGTTAAGGCAGTTAGTTGGGTCGAATTTTGGGTGTGTAAACTGATTTGAATAGTAAAGTGTTGAATTTAGGGGTAAAATCGGTAAAAAGGACTAAAAGCTTAAAAAATTGACCAACTGAGGGATCAAAACCAATCAAAACTCAACACAAGGATGAATTCCAATTCGAGGGGGCAATACAGGAATGAAACGTGACATTAATCTGTTTTCCTCAAGAAAAGGGTATTTTTGTGGTCTGCGAACTCTTCCTTTGCGTGCAAGAATTGGATTGAAGTCAAAATTAGGAAAACCCGGTCAAAATAGTAAAACTGTGAACAATAACCGACGGAGTTGGCAGTCATGGAGACAAGTCTGTCGGGCTCCGGCGGTCATGGAGCAAAGACCGCTGAGCTCCGGCGGTTGTCCCGACATGTCCGCCGGGCTTCAAAGGTCAAACGTCCCAGTTTCAAAAATTTTTTTCTATTTTTCCTCTTTTTTGATCCGTACTCTCAGCCATTGGATTTAGGGGTTTAATCTCGACCCTAGGATGAAAGCCACGACTCTTGAGGCCCTGAACACTATAAATACAACGCTCTAAACACACTTTGGGAGGAAAAAAAAGAAGCTTTTGGCTTGGGAAAACTCTACTATTTTCTTTTCTCAATTCCCTTTGCTTTTCTTTGTTAGATTTCACGTGGTTTGTTGTTTAGTGCTATTTTTGCAGTAGTTCCAGAGACAATCAAGGTGGAATTAAGGGGTGGAAGGAGTGTAGAAACAATCTATAAGCCTCCAACATCAAGAACACACCTTTGGTGATAACTCAATCTCTTCTCTTTTAGTTCTTCTCTGTGATTGCGATTTTACTATGAATTGTTTGCTGTTACTGAAATGTTTGCTTGAGTGTTGATTCTAACCTAAGAACTACGTGAGTTTTGAGCCCAACTGGGTACGTAGGATGTCTCTAGTGGTGGAGACGCAAGCTAAATTATTTCTTTTCCTTTTCTCTTCTTGATTTCGATTTATTATGTTATTTTGTTGATTGTTTACTGCTGGAAATCTAGTTAACACACTTGCACACATGCACTGAAACACTTTATTCACTAGTATTATTTTGCCCAAGCATGGATGGGGTGCCTCACACCTTCCTATCTATATACGAACCCCCGAGTCCGGCATCTTTGGTTAGCAAATATGTTGCTTTTGTGGGTATAAGGAATTATCTTTTGGTTTTTCCTGGGGTTTTCTATACTAATAAGACTTCGGTGGCGACTCCATCGATCATTGGTGAGAAAGCCAAAGGAATATTTGGTTGGGGTTCTCACAGCTGGCGACTCCACTAGAGAGAAAAGTGGGTTCAAGAAATAATATTCAATTTTCGCTTGAGTTTTGTGTTTTGTTATTTGCCATTTGCATGCTTGCATTAAAATTGTGTGTTTAAACTTTTACCTTAAAGGAGCGAGTCGAATCCTTGCCCATACATACCATCATCCGTGGTGTTATGGCATGAGATTTGTCCGTTACCCGCCGCAAGCCATGATTGGGATTAACAAGCCCTCGACCACGCGGCATCCTAGTGTCACATGTGGGAAAGGCTAAACTATTCCAAAGCTGCGGTCTTTTGGCCCTCAACCAGCTGCATACCCTTGCATGTAGTCAAACGAAATCCTTGGGGTACTTGCCTTGTGTGGAAATATGCTGTATGATTATGCTTGCCTTTTGTGGATCTAAATTAATTGTGCATACATATTTTTCTTTTAAAATTAAAACCCTAGTTGAGTCTTTTTTATTTTTCAAAAAAATTTTCAAAATTAAATTTTTTTTAATTAATTAAGGAGTCGATTTATTTTTTTTCTTTTAAAATAAATTTCGGAGCATAAAAAAAATAGAAACCAAAAAATTCAAAAAAAAAGTGCCTAAAATCCTCACATGTTTTAAAATAAAAACTTCGGCTCCACCTTTTTCCCCGTTTTCAAATTAAAATATTAATTCTTTGTGCATTTGAATGGTGTCAAAATCGATGAATGTTTTCTTATATGTGCTCGCATACTACTAGTGACGCCATGAGTGACGGAAGTATCTAAGTTGAGGATCTGGCTGTGATGGGTAAGTTAGTGGAGAAGTTGAAGGGTGTCAATATGGCTCAATTTCTCGAGGCTTTGAAGATAGCAAAGGGGGATGAGGGGTCTGCTGCCAAATCTTCGAAGATGGACACTAGCAAAGCTGATGACAAGAGGCCAATTGTCATTGGTGAAGCTTTGGAAATCCTAGAACCACCAATTGACGACGAGCTCAACAAGATCGAGGGGATGCTTAAGGACCCAAAACGGAAGGAAGATGACTATAACCTTGATCATTTGGCTTTCCGGGAGCAAGATTCCTCGAAAAATTCAAGATGCCAGATTTTTTGACAAGTTTGATGGGATGGGTTGTCGACACACCCACTTGAAGATATATGTTCGAAATCTCCATCCAATGGGCATTGGGTCGGAATTAATGTCAGAATTGTTCCAACGTTCCTTAGGAGGAGTGGCCTTGGAGTGGTTCATGTCTTTGGATGATAGCCGCGCTTCCAAGTGGGAGGACATTTGCAAGGAGTTTGTGGACCAATACAAGTACAACATAGAGGTAGATGTCACCAAGAGGGATCTTGAAACCACCAAGCAAGAAGCTCAAGAAACCTTCTCCGCATTTATCACTAGGTGGCGCAACAAGGCATCCCTCATGGTGAAGCACCCGTCCGATGAAAATCAAGTTGAAATGGTGATCAAGAACTTGCAATCGGAATATTACGGATGCATGGTGGGCAATTATTATTCTAATTTCAAAGCCTTTTGTTAGGGCTAGAACTCAATTGGAAGATGCAATCACCACCGGTAAGATCAAGACTTCGAGTGAGAATTCTTTTCAAAGAAAAAACTATGGGACAAGCACCAACAATAAGAAACCGGCGGATGTGAACAATGTGGCGGCAATCACACCAATTCCACTAGGTGGTACAAAGAGGAAATTCACTCGATTATCCATCTCATACAAGACTTGAGCTACCAAGGGAAGCTCATTCCTCCAAAGGCAAATAACAAGATGAATCCTTTGCCTTCCCATGGAACCATTGGCGCCATCTTTGAAGAAGCAACCTTGGATGCTTCAAAATTTATCCATCCTATGGAGGAGGTGGAATGCATGATGATCATTGACTTAAATGATTATGTGGACCATGTGGATGATGTAGATGCTATCACTAGATCGGGTCGCTTCACTAAACCTATTGACCTTCAAACCGACAATCCGATAGTGCCTCCCAAGATTCCTAATGAACCCGAGGAAGATCCACTCTTAAAGCAATTAAAGAAGACTCAAGCAAACATCACCATGTGGGGATTGCTCATGACCTCACACCCACAAAGGGAGAATATGCTTCAACTTTTGGGAAGCACACAAGTACCCATTGATACTCCACCAAATGCATTGGGAGAAATCATTGCCGTTACCAACAAAGAAAACGCCATCACTTTCTCCGACAAGGACCTAGTACCAAGTAAGGACAAGCAGACGGATGCACTCTACATCTTGGTGCATATCAAAGAAAATCAAGTTCCAATGGTTTTAGTTGATAACGTATCAGCTTTGAATGTGTGCCCGTTGAAAGTTGCAAGCATCCTTGGTTTGGGACCAAATGACTTCGCGCCATCTAGACAAACAGTTCGAGTATATGACAATGCAAAGAGAGAGGTCCTTGGCACTATTACTCATGATGTAATTTTTTTGCATATAGCCTTCCCGTCGAGTTTCAAGTCCTTAACATTGCTTCGTGCTTCAATTTGGTACTTGGGAGACCTAGGTTACATCATGCTAAGGCAATACCTTCTACTTTGCACTAAATGCTTAAATTCCCACACAATGGAGGTATTGTGACAATCCGTGAAAGTGAATTGTATCTACCCACCAAGCAAGTACATGAGCTAGATGAGGACAAGGAAGTATCCCTCTCCGGATTTTTATTTGAAGAAATCAACACCTTGACTTGGGGATCGGAGCATCAAGAGAATTTCCCTCTATACTATGACCCGTTTAGCAGTGCAAGGATCATGAGAATCATGAAGAAAGTGGACTTCTTCCCGGTCATGGGATTAGGGTGCAATCAACAAGGGATTATTGAGCCTCCACAAATCAAAAATGCCACTCCACCTTTTGGATTAGGATACAAGCCTACACCCGAAGACTTGAGGAAATTGGACGTAAGGAATAGGGAACGTGCCCGAGCCAAAAAGGAGAACCGTACCATGGATTTCAAGATGGCTCTCTATTTCAAAACTTTGAACGGTCAATTTGTGAAGGAAGTGATAATTTCCCCTTTTGTGGTGTTTCTCGAACCTTGGTACTCACCCATTACTAGGTCTATCCAACCTGGTTTTGAGATATTCTTTGATTGTAGGATGGAGGATGATTACATGCTCAAGACGTGGAATGTGACAATTTTGGCCTCGAAGGTTTAATCGGAGATATGCACTTGGAGTTCAAAGTCAAGCAAGAGAAGGCATGATCACCCCTATCAAGGAGCCAATGAAGCATTGGGAATGGAGCAAGACAATTGACGCATTAGTAGTGCTCGAGTTAGAGTCTAATTCTGAGTCTGAGTCTGAGTCCGAGTCTGTATTTTCTTTTGATAATAAAGAGGAGCAACCATTTCACCTTCCCGATTCTCAATTTTCTTCTTTTAAAACTTTTGAGGATAATGATGTTTTCCGTTTCTCAAAGAATGAAATGAAGCTTACATTCTCTTACATTGGTGTTCATGATGATGATGTTATTTGCATGGATGATGTACTTAATGATGATGAACTAAGTAAATTCTAAGAAACACCCGTTTTGGCTCAATCCAATTTGGGTAAATCAAATCAAATCAACTTGGGAACTGAAATTGAGCCAAAAATCACTAAAATAAGTGTTATTCTACCTGATAGTATTCGAGAAGAGCTTCCTGTCTTGATTCACGAATATGTGGATGTGTTTTCATGGTCCTATAAATATATGCCCGGAATTGACCCGGAAATTGCTCAACATCAGATACCGACCTTCCCAAATGCCAAACCTTTCAAGCAAAAGGCTCGCCGTCTTTAACCAGAATGGGCACTCAAGGTCAAAGAAGTAGTGGAAAAGAAACTCCAAGCTAGATTTCTAGAAGTAATCGACTATTCCGAATGGTGAGCTAATATTGTACCCGTGCCAAAGAAGGATGGCAAGGTTCGCATGTGTATTGACTATCGAGACTTGAACAAGGCGTGTACGAAAGACGAATTTCCACTACCTTATATTGATCTGTTAGTTGATGCAACCGCTAGTCATGCACTCTTGTCATTCATGGATGGTTTCTCCAGTTACAACCAAGTACTAATAGCACCTGAGGATAAGCACAAGACAACCTTTCGCACGGGATAGGGGACATTCTGTTATATAGTGATGCCTTTTTGACTTCTGAATGCTGGCGCCACCTACCAAAGAATGGCCACTACTCTTACCCATGACATGATGCACGACATAGTGGAAGTATATGTAGATGATATGATTGTCCAGTACAAAATCGATGAGGCGCTTGTGCCCAACCTACGGAGATTCTTCGAGAGATGCATAAAATACGGCATGAGGATCAACCCGCAAAAATGTGTCTTTGGTTTCAAGGCCAATAAACTACTTGGTTTCTTGGTCAGTGAGAGAGGAATCGAGATCGAGCCGAGCAAGATCAAAGCAATTCAAGAGATGCCAATTCCGAGAACCGAGACGGAGATTAGGGGTTTCCTTGGTAGAATTCAATACATTAGTAGATTCATTGCCCAATTATCTAGCATCTGCATCCCTATACACCGACTTTTGAGAAAAGGGGCATCAACCGAATGGAATGATGATTGTCAAAAAGCTTTTGACCAAATCAAGGAATACCTTTCTAATCCTCCAGTTCTACAACCTCTTATATCTGGACAACCACTCTTGTTATACCTCACTGTGACTAAGAATGCCATGGGCGCCATGTTGGCACAATATCCACCAAATTTCCGAATTGAGAATGCTATTTACTACTTAAGCAGGAAGATGACGGATTATGAGGCTAAGTACAATTTGATCAAGAGGACATGTGTAGCATTAACCTGGGCTTTCTAGAAGTTGAGACATTACTTTGTGACGCATGAGGTGCTACTCATCTCCCAGATGGACCTTATCAAATACCTCGTAGAGAAACCAGTGCCAAGTAGCAAGACAGCTCACTAGGTCGCCATTCTTTCACAGTTCGACATCCGTTTTGTTTCTCAAAAAGCCATCAAAGGCATTGCTATACCTAAATTCTTAGCCTCTCAACCCATAAATCATGATGAAAGATTTGAGCCCCAATTTCCCGATGAGAGCATCATGACGATAGCTACGCCGATTTGGGAGATGTACTTTGATAGAGCCGCAAACGGGAATGGATTCCGAGTTGGCATTATCCTTATCTCACCGGATAAAGTCACTTATCCTCTATGCTGCAAACTAGAGTTTGAAGCCATAAACAACATATCCGAATATGAAGCATGTAGTATAGAATTAGAAACTGGTCTGAACTTGGGTATCCATAAGATCCGGGTTTATGGTGACTCTGCATTGGTAATATCTCAAGTCAAGGGTGAATGTAAGAATAAAGAAGACAAGCTTGTGCCCTTCACGAATATCTACAAGGGTTGGCCGCTATGTTCGAAGAAATAACCTTTCTCTATGTCCCTAGGAGTAATAACCAATTCGCCAATGCTCTTGCCATCTTGGCATCCATGATAGGCATGGCTATGAATGCAATCATCTTGCCAGTCGCGGTGTAAAAAAGAACCGAGCCGTCTTTCCATCGAAAGACAATGATGCCAAAGCCATGGTTCAAAGATTTCATCCATGCCATTTGCACTAACAAAGAGATGATTGTGGCAGTCTCTACCACGCACCTGGTCAACCATCCTATAGCCAAGACAAGCTAAAAGCCAAGGGCCAACAATGGTACAGTGACATATACAATTTCTTCTATGACGATCCTATCTCGAGCATGCAACTAGCAAGGAAAAAAAACTCTAAAACAACTCGCCACCGGATACATTTTATCCGCTGACAAGTTATACAAAAAACATGCTAGTGGGGTCCACTTACTATGTGTTGATACCAATGAAGTTCAAAGGATCATTGAAAAGATCCACGGAGAAGATAAAGGCCCTCACTTGGGAGAAAACATGCTACCAAGGAAAATCCTACGATTGGGGTACTATTGGTTGACTATGGATGTAGATTGTGCCAAACATGTGAAATCTTGCCATACATGTCAAGTACATGACAAGTTGCAGCATCTCCTACCATCACCGTTGTCGTCAATTTCATCACCTTGGCCATTTTCTACCTGGGGTATAGACATCATCGGGAAAATTCTCTCCTAAGTCCTCAAACGGGCATGAGTACATCTTTGTGGCCGTAGACTACTTTACTAATTGGGTTGAAGCCGAGTCATATGCTATTCTCAATGCCAAAAAGGTGGCCAAGTTCATTCACAACAACATCATTTTCCGGTACGGTGTTCCATTTGAGTTGGTGTCCGACAATGGTGTTCATTTCAATGCTGATGTGGAGAGGCTATGTGTCCGTTATGCCATCAAGCAACACAAGTTTTCGCCATACCAACCTCAAACTAATAGAGCTGTTGAAGCTGCTAATAAGAACCTCAAGACAATCATCAAGAAGCTACCATTAGCACTATGGGGATATCGCACATCTATTCTTTCATCTACTAGTGCTACACCGTATTCTCTTGTATACGGCATGGAACCGGTGCTTCCCGTTGAACTGGAAGTTCAATCCTTAAGGGTGGCTCGAGAGAGCATGATTCTGGAAACAGATTGGGTACGAGAACGGCTAAATCAATTCAAATTGCTTGATGAGAAGCGGTTACAAGCTTTATACCATGTGCAAGGTAATCAAAGACGTATGGCGCGTGCATTCAACAAGAAAGTCAAGTCTCGAGGATTGAAAAAAGGCGATTTAGTGCTTAAGGAGATACGGCAGCGGGTACATGATCCTAGCGGCAAATTCAAGACTAATTGGTGTGGGCCGTATATCATCAAGGAAATCCTTCTCAGAGGGGCAACAAAAATTCGAGATCTAGAAAGGAATGAGTTCAAAGACCCAGTCAATCTGGACGATTTGAAGAAATACTATGTGTAGCGCTCTAAGCATTGTATAAAGAACTATGTAGACCTAATTCTGTGTAAAAAAAAGAAAAAAAAGAAAAAAAAGAAAAAAGAAAAAAATGAAAAAGGAACAAAGGCAAAAATACATAGGAAGGCTGCAAAGGTTCGGTCCTTTTTAATTACATCAATAAAAGTTCCCAAGTTGACTAAAAATGAAGTTTATTTGGTCTCATTATCATTATGCATACTCATAAATAAAAGTAATGTCTTTGTCATGAAATTCTAATGCTTAGGGCGTTTATGCTTCCAATTCTTGTTATTATCTTGGTCCTCTAACTCAGTAGGTCCCATAGACTCAGCTCTAAAAGGTTCTTGATTATCTATGATTTGTTGACGTCTAGCATAAAGTAGCTTCTCAAATGGTTGGTTGGTATCAAGTAGCCAATCCCGATATCGTGGAATAGGGAGTTCTGACGCACGTGTCCTTATGCCAATCCTAGTAGCTAGTGACCATCCGCTACTAATGATGCTAACTAGCTTTCCATTCATAGTTCCTTGAATAGGAGGGGTGATCATACAAGGAACTGGTTGTGCTTGACTGATTTGTCTGATAAACCGCGCTCAGTTGTAGTATGTAGATTGTTTGATACCGGGAAGAAGTTCAACTTCTCGTCCAAAAGTGTCCTTTACCATGCGTGTGAGCTTCAACCAATCATAATGCCATACTATGTCATTTGTAGACAAATGATGCATGTAGGAAACCTGTTCCCTTATTGCCACAAAGATTTGTAGGCGTCGCCTCGTCAGGTAGCCCGCTGAAGTGTACTTCAATGATACCGGCCGCTCCACAATCTTGAGATGCTCACACAGCCACATCTGCACAATGGTTTAGAATGATGATTTCATATTCATATGATAGCTTTTTCAAATGCAAATGGTTGAAGAATTACCTGGAGAAGTAAAGGAGAGCCGCCAATCAGTCCATTCAAGTCTTCCGCAAGAGCATCCAGTGCATTCAGGGTCTTGCCCACCACAAGAGAAACAATGTTATTCCCTTTGTATAGTTGTTCAACATACTCACCAATGATAATGTGACCCATGCCTGGACGGATTTTGAGCAAGAATTCACTCACCATGACAAAGGATAGGACCCGTTTCCTCCTCTCTCGGCAATTGCGTCCGAGGGTTTCTTCTCCTTCAACATGATATAAGGAAACCAATGACCCTAAGTCGATGAACTCCTCATCTATTAAGAGAGCTTCCATCCATTCTCTAGATAAAGAGAGATATGAACCCACGCTCTTTTTTATATGGAGCATTAAATGATGTAGCAACAATCTTCCTTTTCTTTATCTCCTTAGTGAGTTGATCCATGGTGTCTCCGGTAGTCACACCAAGAAAAGCATCAAACTCTTCAACCGTTGGGCAAAGCTCCATTATGTCTTTTCCAAAGCGAAAAATATGGTTCTCTCTATCCCAAAATGTGGCTGCAGCTCTAACCAACTCCGGTTGCACTTGAACAAATCTCAGATTGAATAATCTCTTCAAATCCAAGAAATCATATTGGATGGTTTTGGAGATTCTCTTCATCCAAGCTTGCACTCTAGCATGAAAATCGTCACACATGGTGTTCTAGCACTCAAATCTTGGCTCTTAGATGTTTATGGACGTCTCTAGGGGTCTCTGGTTGCTTTTATAGAGGTTAGAAGTCAGTTTAACCCTTCTCCTATCAAAAATTGGACTCCAAACTCGAGATGGACTCGGAACTGGGACAGATGTCCTCCAACAGCAGGCGGACAAGCCGACATGACCGCCGCCCTTCGGCGGAAAATCCCAAGAAGACCGCCAGGATCAGACATGTCTGTTGGCACTATAGTGATCATTATTCATCACCTTTTGTTGCACTATTCAATCCATATTGAAAGATGCTTTTTCTTTTCAAAGATATGACTCGACTAGGAAAGAAATCTGTTTTGTTTCCATCAATAGGGGCTTGGAACTCCCCCTAAATTTTATTTCAAACATTATTGTTGGATCCACAATGGCAAAGCATTCAAAATAAAAGGGCATCTAATGTCTTGTCAAATTAGAAACAACACAAGGCAGCTATCGCATAATCAATTTCAAATTTAATCATTGCATCCTTCGCATGGTTTTGTCATTAGCATCCTTTGCGTGACCTTTATTCAAGATTAATCATTGCATCCTTCGCATGATTTTTTCATTAGCATCTTTCGCGTGGCCTATTTTCACGAATCAATCATTGCATCTTTCACAAGGTTTTGTGATTAGCATCTTTCGCGTGACCTATTTTCAAGAATTAATCATGGAATCTTTCGCATGGTTTTGTCATTTGCATCTCTCGCATGACCAGTTTTAGATAACAACTCATCACCCATCCCCAATGGAAGAAACCTTAAGTAAACATTGTCATTCAGTAGCATAACAGTCAACAGCATACCCATATTATTTTTTTCTAAATTTGTGTGTTCTATCGTTTTTAATTATTAGAACCTCATCAACGAAGGGCTTCTGTGAAAACTCAAATTTAGCTACTTATTTATTTTATTGGATTATTACTGTGTTTTAGAGCTCAAAGTTAATTTATTAATTTTTGGACTTTAATTTGACTTAGAAACCCAATAATTAAATTAATGGACTATCCATTTAATTAGGCCCAGGCTTCGCACGATTTTTTGACTTATTTGGCTCTAATTTTCATGGATTAGAGACTCAATTTAAATTGGTTTATTGTTTTTGCCTATTTTATGGAAAAAAGAGAAATAATTAAAATTCTTGGGGTGTAGGTTAAAGTAATTGAGAAATCTAGATTATTCTGTGGTGCTTTCCTCAAGAAAAGGGTGTTTTTCTGGTCTGAGAACTCTTCCTTTGCGTGCAAGAATTGAATTAGAGTTAAAATTAGGAAAACCCGGTCAAAATAGTAAAATTGTGAACGATAACCGACAGGGCCGGCGGTCATGGAGCAAAGACCACCGAGCTTCGGCGGTCAAACGTCCCAATTTCGGAAATTTTTTCTATTTTTTTCTTTTCTTTGATCTCTAGTCTTAGCCATTAGATTTAGGGGTTTAATCTAGACCCTAGGATGAAAGCCACGACCCTTGAGGCCCTGAACACTGTAAATGCAACCCTCTAAACACACTTTGGGAGGAAACAAAGAGCTTTTGCAGTAGTTCCAGACACAATCAAGGTAGAATTAAGGAGTGGAAGGAGAGTAGAAACAATCTACAAGCCTCAAGCATCAAGAACACACTCTTCGTGGTAACTCACTCTCTTCTCTTTTAATTCTTCTATGTGATTGCGATTTTATTGTCAATTGTTTGTTGTTACTGACATGTTTGCTTGAGTGTTGATTCTAACCTAAGAACTATGTGAGCTTCGAACCCAACCGGGGTACATAGGATCCCTCTAGTGGTGGTAACGCAAGCTAAATTATTTCTTTTCCTTTTGTCCTCTTGATTTTGATCTTGTTACGTTATTTTGTTCATTGTTTGCTGTTGGAAATCTAGTTTACACACTTGAACACATGCAGTGAAACCCTTAAATCACCTAAATTGAGTATTATTTCGCCCTAGCATGGATGGGTGCCTCATACCTTCCTATCCATGACGAACCCCCGAGTCTGGCTTCTTTGGTTTGCAAATCTATTGCTTTTGTGGGTATAAGGAGTTATCTTTTGATTTTTCCTGGATTTTTCCATGTTAATAAAATTTGGGTGGCGACTTCATCGATTATAGAAGAGATGGCGAAAGGAATATTTGGTCTGGATTCTCACAATGGGTTAATAAAATGTTAAATGTCGGGGTTAACCTTTGGGTATTTGGATATCCATAGAAAAAGCTCCCTTTTATTTGGATACCCTAGGGTTTTTTCTCCTTGTTACTAGGGTTTTGCTCCCTAGGCTTATCTCTAGGGTTTGAATGTTAGGATTTTGCTGTTGATTTATGTTGGAGAGTGCTATGAGTGCGACTTCGCCATCTGGATTAGGAGCTAACCGGACTAGGGGTGTCATTCCTTATGTCCCCCACGATCCTACGTTAATCGAAACTGATATGGTTATTGTCGAGAAAGAGGAGGAGGAGGTGGATCTGTCAGCCACTTTATGTTTGGTGGCTAAATTATGGACTGAGAGGTCGTTTAATGCTAGGGCTTTTATGAATACCATGAAACAAGTGTGGAGACTGGTGCATGGACTGAAGGTTTCACAACTTGGACGAATTATGTTTGTGTTTCGGTTCTTTCCCTAGCGTGATAAGAAACAAGTGCTAGACGAAAATCCTTGGAACTGTGATGATCAAGTGGTCCTACTTCGCGAGTTAATGGGGGAAGAACAACTCTCCTCACTGCAACTTTTCATGGTTCCTCTGTGGGTTAGGGTTTATGATATACCCTTTAACTCACGGTTGGAAAAATTGATAGCTGCCTTAGCTAGCGAGATTGGGGAGTATCACAGCCTCGAAGAGAACTATAATATGAAACATGGGTGCTATATTCTCTTTCGATTACTCTTTGATGTGCGTCGTCCTCTTGTTCGAGGATCACTCACGGCAAGGAAGGACGGTGACCCAGTTTCAGTGTATTTTAAGTATGAGCGCTTACCTCTTTTCTTTTTTTACTATGGTTGTTTAGGGTATGTTGATCGTGATTGTGCAGCTGGGGACGATGAGGAGTTGAATCTTTACGACACGCCCTATGGAGATTGGTTGAGAGCATCCCCGAAAAAGAATACAGGGCCCCGTTTTCCTATGGAGGGTACCTCGAAAAGGGTTGCTCGGCACTTAATTTTTTAGCCTACCTCGTCTTCACCATGCCCTAATGTCGAGGTTACTGGTAATCATTCTCCTGCTCACTCAGTTAATCATAATGGTGGTAAGCAGGATGATAGGCCTCAGGGAAGTACTGGTAGAGTTGACATAAGGATTGAGGATCAGCTAGTGTCTCCGGTCGTAGAGACAAATGCTCAACCTATTATCTTTGAGGAGGATGGGACACAAGGTGCAATGTTTACTAAGGCAGTCTGGGTAGGCAAGCTGTGGTAGCTGATGATATTAGGGGTGATAACAGTAGGTTAGGTGGTTAGATTCGAGAAGGTACAGGGTCTGCTAAGGCCGCTGCTGATACCAGTAGTAGGCTGGAGGGGTTCTCTTGAAGCAATTGCAACCGAATAGCATTGTTGATGTGGAGGATGATGGGCTTGTGGCAATATTACAGGGTGTTAGCTCTATTGGCTTATCCTAGCTTCAAGGGTCATGACGTGTGTTGCAGTCAAGGGCGATGGGCCTCAATCCCTTTACTAGCATAGGGTCTGCTCCGGTGGCGAATGTTGATCGACCTGATGCTATTTACAAGGAGGGAAGGAAACAGACCAGTGGTTTTCCCATTACCTACGCAGAAGCGTCAGTTCAGATATGGGTACACAAGTGCATACTCTGACCTCTAATATTTTGTGGGCCCCCAAGATGATTGGAGCTGATCAGTTAGGAAACACAGTGGATCATGGTAGCCCCAAACTTTTACAAGCGAGCTCCCCAGATGGAGTGTCACTATCCTCATAACAGGGGCGCTTGAAGGTTGAAAATAGTTCACCTCCACTAGTTCATACTTAGAAACGAAGAGCACGGATCAGTGAACACAGAGAGTTAGGCTCGGATGTCCCTACTCTATTGAAAAGTAGTGGCGAGGTGATAAGTCATGGAAAGGAAGCTAGGAGTACTCTGGATGGGGGTAAGAAACGAAGGGAGATGACAGTTGATTCGCTGACGGTTAATGATTTTACGGCGGAGGTTGCTCAAAAACCCCGCTGATCACAATCAGTATCCTCTGTTGGAAGTGTCGCAGTTTAGGGGATCCGCGAGCAGTATTTCTTCTATGCAAACTCATCAGGCTTGAAATCCTCTTCTGGTTTTTCTCTCAGAAACAAAGTTAAAACAATGGGAGATGGAACGCATTAGAAACTAACTTAGATGGGGAGGGATGATTGTCCGTGAGTGTGGTAGAGAGGGTCGGTCGAGAAGTGGGGGTCTTGCTTTATTATGGAGAGATGGGTACCAAGTCTCCTTACATTCCCTTAGTCTATATCATATTGATGTGAGGGTGGAGGATCTGGGTTCTATTCAACCTTGGTGGTTTATGGAGTTCTATGGATGGTCTGCTCAAATAGATAAATGGAGATCTTGGGATTTACTCCATACTTTATCTAGCTAGTTTTTTTGCCTTAGGTGTGTGGTGGAGATATTAATGAAATCCTATTTTTGCATGAGAAGTGGGGTGGGGCAGAGGGAATTCGGGATTTCATGCAGGCATTTCGTGATGTTTTAGTTAAATGTCAATTGCATGATTTGGGTTTCCAGGGTTGTGAGTTTATTTGGGTTAGGGGAGAAGATGATGATGCCATTGAGGAGCGACTGAATAGAAGTGTGCCCTCAGATACGTGGATGCAACTCTTTCTCGGGCGATTGTTAAGCATCTTCTACGTCAAAAATTCGATCATAATCCCCTAAAGCTGGTATTGGATGTTAGAAGGAAAAATCCTCGACCCCATAATCATATCTTCCACTTTGAAGCTATGTGGTTAGATGAACCAGGTTGTACTGACACTATCGAGAAGGCTTGGCATGTGGCATCCAATCTTTCACTAGTGCCTTTGGTCCAAGATAAACTTAATAGGTGTAGTTCTAGTCTCTCTTATTGGAGCAAATTAGCTTTTGGTAATGTTACCCGTCAGCTACAGCAGAAGTGGAAACCCTTGGAGAGACTCAACGCCCAGCTGCACGTATCTTGGGAGGTCCAAAAGTTGTAGTATTTGAAGATTCCATGAAACATGCTCATATGGGTATTAACAAGTCATTGAGTAGATCTGCTTGTACTCGTACTTTTGTTCCTTGCTATGGTGTGAGAAAATAGTAGAAGACTGCATTGATCGGGAGGATGAGTTAGACTATTGATGATCTTCATATCCCTTATGGGTGGTGTATAAATTACAATATACACTTGATGAGATCACCTATATGGGTATGGAAAGGGGCTGTTCCTATAGGGTTGTATTTCTAGGTATACCTCTAGAGCACTCAAGAATTTCCAAGCGCGCGCACGGCCAAAATGCGCAAAACCACGATAACACCAAGAATTGTGTGGGTGTGATATGATTGGTATGAACACTGACTTACTAAAGTGTTTATGAGTTCATAGTAATCATTTATTACACTGATAAATATGGCTTGTTAAGACTTATCGGTCTAGGCTGGGTTCATAGTGTAACAGCCAAGGTAATTTCCGCATTTTTACCAGTACCGTAAGAGTTTTCACACAGTGATTTACCATTGATTTTAATCTTAGGTATTTAATTCATGGTAAATCGGGCATCGGATTCTGAAACCGAGCCCTGTCCTGCATCGGAATTTTTCTGCGGATTTTACGGACCAAAGTTGGAATTTTTTGAGTCCAGGAATCTTCAGAAAGATCAGTTTTATCCTCGAGATTACAGACCAAAAGAAAAGGTAAGGGGGTATAATGGTTATTTTCTAGTCCGGACAGAACCCGCCTCATATGCAGCATAGTAACTGCATGATTGAGGGCTGCTGCCACCTTCTCCTGTGTCGCCCGTGCTTCACCTTTTTCTGTGCTACCCGTGCCTTATCAGTACCCATGCACGTTTTATCACCAGTGTTTCTTACTTTTCCAGTACACTAAACTACTGTCACCTTCCCTCATTCTCCTCTACAAACCCACTGCATGTACCCATCCTTCTCTTCTGCTAACAAAAACCTAGTACAAAACCCACCTAGTGCACCGACTAAACCAGAGCTAAACAACAAAAAAGAAAAGAAACAAAACAAACACACACACTCAGCCCCAAAACGTTGCCGTTTTGGCAACAACCCCTGCACAACCCCATCTCCTTCCTTCCTTTTCACCCCACCCGAACCACCACCGAGACCACTGCACCACCAGTCGCCACCATCCTCTTTTTCCTTCCTCTCCTCCCTGACGAACCAGCCGCGTTGCCTTGCATCGCCGCCGTCCAGTCGCGACAAGACCGACGAGGCAGGCCGCCCGAGTTCGCCACCTCCCTGCCATTGACGACCGCTGCTCCAGTAGCCACGACGCTGGCCCTCCTCGCGTCGTTCCCACCTCCCTCACATCGCACCTCTGCCTCCGTCGGCTCGCCGCCCGTTCGTGCTGCCGCCGACGCTGCAGCTCACAGCAAGGTGAGCATGGCGGGTGAAGATCCGTTTGGGTGGATCTGACCCGATCTCACGTGGGTCGACCCGGATTTCGAGTGGGTTGGGTCTCGCGGGCTTGGGTTTGAGTCCTGCGCTGGTGGGCTGATCTGTTTTGCTTGCTGTGTGGGTTGGCGCCTGGGCCCTGCTTGGGGCGTGGGTTAGCCCATATAGTAGGCTGGGCTTGGACTGATAGGCCTAGTCCAGTTTTTTTTTAAAAAAAAAAAAGAGAAAATATAACTCTGGAAAAGGGGGAATAAAATGGAAAAAAAAATAATAACAAGGTTTATATTTTCTGGAAATAATATTTGGAAAAATATATGGTATATAATATGGAAAAAAATAATAATAAATAATTATTTTGAGAAAGTAAATATGGAAAGGGTATCATCAAAGTATGTACCGGAATAATAACCGGGAATAAGTATAAGTATATTTTGACACATGGGTTGTAAATGGTGAATGGTGATGATAACGGAAGTAACCTGAGGCAGTACCGAGTCGGGTCAGTATTTATTTTACGGCATACAATATTAGCATGGCATCTGCATAACATCTTATGTGTGCATACTATTGTTTGATATAGGAGTTGATAACGAGCAGTTACCTGAGGAACCAGACTTAGAATCTGTTGGGCAATTCCATAACTGATAATCGGCTAAGGTGAGGATGGATAACCATTGATATGTGCCTGTAATACTTTGTGTTTTGTTGTTTGATTGAACTGCTGAGATGGTCATTGTTGGTTATTTGACTGCTATGGTTATTGTTGTTGTTGTTGTTGGAGTGTGTTATTGGTTCTGTGGATATTGTGTTGAGATTGATGTTGAACTACTAACTGTGGATAATTGAGAAAAGGATAACGGATATTGGAAAATGGAAGTTGGGAATTGAATTGAGATGATGATTTTATTGTCACGTGGAAAGTAGTAGTTCGACTAGATGGTTAGAGGCTAGTTCTGTGGTGTCATGGCCGGTTTGGTTTGGTTATTGGGGATGTTGATCCCGATTTAGTTTGGTTATTGGGATGTTGATCCCGGATTGGTTTGTTATTGGGATGTTGATCCCGGGTTACGTTTTGGCCTAGCATCCGGAATCAGTTGATAACTAGGTACGACCCTAGCTTGTCCAGTGACAGGGCCCCGAAAGGTAAAATTGGTAATATTAATAAATATTCTTTTAGCCTTGGCTTAGTCATGATCTGGTTGGATCTCTGATTTGTTTTTTGCTGGTATTTTTCTTCGAAAGTATTATGGTTGCCTGCATATCTCTGTTTATCCATGATTGTGCTTAAATGCACCGGTGAGCGTTTCGGACTCACCCCTCGCCTGCGGGGTTTCATCCCGTAGGTTGAGTTTGTTCGTAGTTCAGGTACGACGTTCGACGGCTGCTGCTTTCTTTTCCACTTAACTCTGGATCCATTTCTCCGGTGCATGTCCATATAAGTCTTCCGGTGCTGTATTATACATGTTGCTGTGTTGCTGCTTTTCTTTATTGCCTCTGATGCTGTATCATATGTTTTCTGCTGCTGCTGTTGAGCTAGAGTGTGTGGCTTGAATAATGGTCCCCCAGTATGGGTGACAGACGATGTATTGGTGATTCTGATGTATTGGGATTTGATGTTGTGTAGTATTTGACTGCGATGCACTGTCTGTTCTATCAATAAGAATAGTTCCGGCACGTGTTTACTTTTTCTGGTAAATACGGGTCGGGGCGTTTCATTTTGGTTGCGGAGCAGGCAGTAGGTCATTAGGGACATAACTGTGATTGCATGATTCTTTATCTGTGCATAAGATCTGTCATGACATGATATAATATGCATGCATAACATTCTCATATAGGTGAGACGAATGGATCCGGTTGGAGGAAATCAGCATGCTGAAGGTCACCTAGTTGACGATCAGGTATCGGTGGACCAACCGCAACAAGTTGCGGGAGGTCCGGAACACCATCCGATGGTTCCTTTTGAAGACCCTATGCAGATGTTAAACGTGGTAGCTCAGACTCTGCAAAGCCAAGATGCCAGGGATGCTCATATAGAGGCCATGGAAGCGCGGGAACAGGAAAACCAGGGACCTGTCGAGGATCCAGTGTATACGAAGCTAGAAATGCTTGGGGCAGAGATCTTCAACGGTGTTACCACACCACAGAATGCTGATCAGTGGCTCAGACAGATGAACTAGGTTATGCTGAAACTCATGTGCATGACAAGTGGGCCAGATATGCCGCTGCTATGTTTAAAGGGGTTGCCGTTGATTGGTAGGAGTCTGCAACCAGAAATCTGCCGACACCTATCACTATGCCATGGAATCAGTTCATAGAGATGTTCCGAACGAAGTTTGTTTCTGACGCATACCAGGACCAACTGAAATGAGAGTTTCAGGGGCTACAACAGAGAGCAGAACAGATGGTCAACGAGTATGAGATCAAGTTCAACTGCCTGTCCATCTACGCCAGTGAGTTTGTATCTACTCTGGAGGCTAGATGTAAATATTTCTGGGATGGTCTTCGATATGGCATCCAGACAGTCATGGGGTGCAAGGTTTATGAGACTTACCATTACATGCTATCAGATGCCTTGAGAGCCGAGATTATCTGGTTGGGGAATGAGAGGGAGCAACAAGAGATCCGTAAGAGGCAAGCTGCACAGAGTTCTAGTGGACATAATAAGAAGTTCCAGACACTAGCCAACCGGTCAGGGTTTGGGCAGAACCGATCTATGCCAGTAAGCCAGGGGCATGGATGGAACAACAACGCCTACAACAACCGAGGCAGTTCTTGGACTCAGTCTGGAGGGACTTCGTCTGGGAATACTTGGCCAAGACTTCCTCTGTTTCAGGTGAGGTGCTATGAGTGCAATGAAGTTGGGCACTACCGATATTTTTGTCCTAAGTTGGGATGGTCTGGAGATACGGCACCTGCTCAGACAGTGCAAGCATTAGTAGCCAGTGTTCCTAGTGGTTCTAGAGTTGGCCGAGGCCGAGGACGTGGAGCTATTCCTGCTAGAACCCAATCAGCCATGAATCTGAGTGTAGCAGTGCCGAGAGCATTTGTGATCACCGCTGATGAGGATCCACAGAATGTCGATGTCATAGCAGGTACTTTTACAGTCTTTTGTAGTGTTGCATATACTTTGATTGATCCTGGTGCTACGCATTCTTTTGTCATGCAAAGTTTTGCAATACAACATAGCTGTACGGAAGAGAGTTTAACTTATCTGTTGAGGATTAGGTTACCTGCGGGTATAGTGGTCAGGTTTACCCATGTGTGTAGAGACATTTCTCTTTCGTACGACAATGAGGTTTTTCTTGCACGGTTGGTTGTGATGAACATGGGAGGTTTCGACATAATTCTAGGGATGGATTGGTTATCGAGGTACAGTGCTATGGTGAACTGTAGAACCAAAAAAGTGCTGCTGACTTCTGATGGTGGGCGACAGGTTTTGTTGACAAGTATTGGGAGAGCTACTGCTGTATGTAGTATCTCTGCTAATCAGGATTTTGGAATGAAGCCACATGGTCCAGAGGCTTTGTTGACTCACGTCATGGCCGAAGAAGTTCAGACTCCGGTTTTGGAGGACGTCATAGTTGTGAGAGAGTTTCCATATGTGTTTCCAAAAGATCTACCAGGATTGCCACCTGACAGGGAAGTTGAGTATACCATCGACCTGATGCCGGGAGTGACACCTATTTCGATGGCACCATACCGGATGGCACCGACAGAACTCCAGGAGTTGAAGAAACAGTTAGATGAGCTGCTTAAGAAGGGATTCATTAGACCTAGTACATCACCTTGGGGATCACCAGTGCTGTTTGTTAAGAAGAAAGATGGCAGTTTACGTATGTGTGTGGACTACCGACAGCTGAACAAAGTGACAGTGAAGAACAAGTACCCGCTTCCCAGGATTGATGACCTTTTTGATCAGTTACAGGGAGCCACCTTGTTTTCCAAGATTGATCTTTGGTCTGGAAATCATCAGGTCAAGATTGCAGAAAAGGACATACCGAAGACAGCCTTCCGCACTCGGTATGGTCATTTTGAGTTCACAGTGGTTCCTTTCGGCTTGACCAATGCACCTGCAGTTTTCATGTACTTGATACACTTGGTCCTGAACAAGTTCTTGGACAAGTTTGTGGTAGTCTTCACCGATAACATCCTGATATACTCCAAGAGCAGGGAAGAACATGAAGAGCACCTGAGGGTAGTACTTCAACGACTGCGAGAGAAATAGTTATATGCCAAGTTCAGCAAATGCGAGTTCTGGCTCGAAGAGGTTGCATTCCTCGGACATGTTGTATCCGGGGATGGGATTATAGTTGACCCTGCCAAAGTGAAAGCTGTTCTAGAGTGGGAGCCACCCAAGACGGTACCCGAAGTCAGAAGTTTTCTTGGCCTTGCAGGATATTACCGGAGGTTCATCGAGGGTTTTTCTTTGATAGCCAGTCCTATGACCAAGCTGTTGTGGAACGATCAAGCCTTTGTTTGGAGTGAAGCCTGCCAGAAGAGTTTTGATGAACTGAAGAAGAAGTTGACATCATCGCCAGTTTTGACAGTACCTAAGCCAGGGTGGAGTATGTGCTGTTTTGTGATGCTTCAGGTCTTGGTTTGGGAGCAGTTCTGATACAAGAGGGCCGAGTGATTGCCTATGCCTCGAGACAGTTGAGGCCATATGAGAAGAACTACCCGACACATGATCTAGAAATGGTCGCAGTAATCCTTGCTTTGAAGATTCGGCGACACTACCTGTTCGGAGAGAGATGTCGAATTTTCACAGATCATAAGAATCTCAAGTACATCATGACTCAGAAGGAACTTAACCTAAAACAAAGATGCTGGGTTGAGTTTCTGAATGATTGTGATTGTACTATTGAGTACCACCATGGAAAAGCTAATGTTGTAGCTGATGCTTTGAGCCGGAGACAACCAAAAGATGCTTCCACGACCTACTCGATATCCTCTCTTATCGAGTTAAGGAAGATAGTAGTTGATTTGTCAGTGGACGAGACAGGAGCCTTGTTGACCCATATTGAAGTCAAGTCTAACCTGAGAGGCTGGATTGTGGAACTACAGGAAGGAGATCCTGACTTGATCAAGCTGATGGAAGCAGTCCGCAGTGGAAAAGAAGACAAGTTTCACATAGCCAAGGATAGTGTACTGATGCTGGGAAAATGTCTATGTGTACCAAGTGTTGGTGACCTGCGCAGTTAGATTCTGGAAGAAGGACATATGACGCCGTATGCTATGCACCCCGGAAGCACCAAGATGTATCATAATTTGAGGAGTCATTTTTGGTGGCCGCGCATGAAGAAAGATGTATCCGAGTATGTGTCTAAGTGTAATACTTGCCAGCAAGTGAAAGCCTAGCTTCAGGCTCCAGCGGGAAGTTAAGATCTTTGACAGTGCCAGAGTGGAAGTGGGAAATGATCATTATGGATTTTGTGGTTGGATTACCGTTGACTCGGAGACAGCATGATGCTAACTGGGTTACCGTTGACCGACTTACAAAATCAGCTCATTTCCTACCCATTCGTCAGACAGACACCCTGGATAAGTTGACGAAGCTTTATGTTGCAGAGATTGTGAGACTACATGGAATCCCTAAGTCCATAGTCTCAGACAGAGATCCGAGACTCACATCGCGGTTTTGGAAGAGTTTGTAAGCAACTTTGGGTACGACGGACAGTCAGAGAGGACTATTCTGATGCTAGAAGACATGCTAAGGGCTTGTGCTCTTAACTTTAGTGGGAGTTGGGATTATTATTTGCCTTTAGCAAAGTTCGCCTACAACAACAGTTTTCATTCCAGCATCGGGATGCCACCGTTTAAAGCTCTTTATGGAAGGAAGTGCCGAAGTCCAGTATGTTGGGATGAAGAGGGTCTTCGTTTCATTGTGGGTCCAGATTTGGTTAAACAGACTGTCGACAAGATTCAGACGGTTAGGCAGAGTATAAGAGCAGTACAGGGCCGACAAAAGAGTTATGCTGACAAACATCGATGTGAGATGGAGTACCAGGTGGGAGAAAGAGTTTTTCTCCGAGTTGGACCATGGAAAGGGGGTTATCAGAATCGGGAAAGGAGGGAAGCTGAGTCCCAGGTACATCGGGCCGTACGAGATCGTGGAAAGGGTTGGACCCTTGGCGTACAGATTGTCTTTGCTAGAGAAATTGTCACGGATTCACGACGTGTTCCATGTCTCCATGTTGAGGAGGTATAGATCAGATCCGAGCTATGTGGTTAGGACAACAGATGTTGAGGTATCAGAGGATCTTACTTATACAAAGACGCCAGAACAGATTCTTGCCCGAGAGGTCAGACAGTTGAGGAACCATGTCATACCGATGGTAAAGGTTAAGTGGAGTAATCACTCTGCGAACGAGTCCACGTGGGAAGTCGAGGAGCACATGCGTTCTCAGTATCCGCACATGTTCACAGCGTCAGAGCGAATTTCGGGGACGAAATTCTTTTAAGGTGGGTAGGCTGTAACAACCCAGGTAATTTCCGCATTTTTACTAGTACCGTAAGAGTTTTCAAACAGTGATTTACCAATGATTTTAATCTTGGATAATTAATTCATGGTCAATCGGGCATCGGATTCTGAAACCGAGCCCTGTCCCGCGTTCGAGATTTTTCTGCGGATTTTACGGACCAAAGTTGGAATTTTTTGGGTCCAGAAATCTTCAGAAAAGTCAGGTTTATCCACAAGATTACGGACCAGAAATAAAGGTAAGGGGGTATAATGGTTATTTTATGGTCCGGACAGAACCCGCCACACATGCAGCACAGTAACTGCATGATTGAGGGTTGTTGCCGCCTTCTCTTGTGTCGCCCGTGCTTCACCTTTTTCTGTGCTACCCGTGCCTTATCAGTACCCATGCACGTTTTATCACCTGTTTTTCTTGCTTTTCCAGTACACTAAACTACTGTCATCTTCCCTCATTCTCCTCTGCAAACCCACTGCCTGTACCCATCATTCTCTTCTGCTAACAAAAAAGTAGTACAAAACCCACCTAGTGCACCGACTAAACCAGAGCTAAAAAAAAAAGAAGAAAAGAAAAAAAACAAACACACACACCTAGCCCCAAAACGTTGCCGTTTTGGCAACAACCCCTACACAACCCCATCTCCTTCCTTCCTTTTCACCCCACCTGAACCACCACCGAGACCACTGCACCACCAGTCGCCACCATCCTCTTTTTCCTTCCTCTCCTCCCCGACGAACCAGCCGCATCGCCGCCGTCCAGTCGCGACAAGACCGACGAGGCAGGCCGCCCGAGTTCGCCACCTCCGTGCCACTGACCACCGCCGCTCCAGCAGCCACGACGCTGGCCGTCCGCGCGTCGTTGCCGCCTTGCTCGCATCGCGCCTCTGCCTCCGTCGCCTCGCCGCCCGTTCGTGCTGCCGCCACCGCTGCAGCTCACAGCACGGTGAGCATGGCGGGTGAAGATCCGTTTGGGTGGATCTGACCCAGTCTCGCGTGGGTCGACCCAGAATTCGGGTGAGTTGGGTCTCGCGGGCTTGGGTCTGAGTCCTGGGCTGATGGGCTGATCTGCTGGGCCTGCTGTGTGGGTTGGCGCCTGGGCCCTACTTGGGGCTTGGGTTAGCCCATATAGTAGGCTGAGCTTGGACTGATAGGCCCAGTCCGGTTTTAAAAAAAAAAGAGAAAATATAATTATGGAAAAAGGGGAATAAAATGGAAAAAAAATAATAACAAGGTTTATATTTTCTGGAAATAATATTTGGAAAAATATATGGTATATAATATGGAAAAAATAATAATAAATAATTATTTTGAGAAAATAAATATGGAAAGGGTATTATCAAAGTATGTACCGGAATAATAACCGGGAATAAGTATAAGTATATTTTGACACATGGGTAGTAAATGGTGAATGATGATGATAACGGAAGTAACCCGAGGCAGTACCGAGTCGGGTCAGTATTTATTTTACGGCATACAGTATTAGCATGGCATCTGCATAACATCTTATGTGTGCATACTATTGTTTGATATAGGAGTTGATAACGAGTTGTTACCTGAGGAACCAGACTTGGAATCTGTTGGGCAATTCCATAACTGATAATCGGCTAAGGTGAGGATGGATAACCCTTGATATGTGCCTGTAATACTTTGTGTGTTTTGTTGTTTGATTGAACTGCTGAGATGGTCATTGTTGGTTATTTGACTGTTATGGTTATTGTTGTTGTTGTTGTTGTTGGAGTGTGTTATTGGTTCTGTGGATATTGTGTTGAGATTGATGTTGAACTGCTAACTGTGGATAATTGAGAAAAGGATAACGGATATTGGAAAATGGAAGTTGGGAATTGAATTGAGATGATGATTTTATTGTCACGTGGAAAGTAGTAGTTCGACTAGATGGTTAGAGGCTAGTTCTGTGGTGTCATGGCCGGTTTGGTTTGGTTATTGGGGATGTTGATCCCGATTTAGTTTGGTTATTGGGATGTTGATCCCGGATTGGTTTGTTATTGGGATGTTGATCCCGGGTTACGTTTTGGCCTGGCATCCGGAATCAGTTGATAACTAGGTACGACCCTAGCTTGTCTAGTGACAGGGCCTCGAAAGATAAAATTGGTAATATTAATAAATATTCTTTTACCCTTGGCTCAGTCATGATCTGGTTGAATCTCTAATTTGTTTTTTGCTGGTATTTTTCTTCGAAAGTATTATGATTGCCTGCATATCTCTGTTTATCCATGATTGTGCTTAAATGCACCAGTGAGCATTTCGGACTCACCCCTCGCCTGCGGGGTTTCATCCCGTAGGTAGAGTTTGTTCGTAGTTCAGGTACGGCGTTCGACGGCTGCTGCTTTCTTCTCCACCTGACTTCGGATCCATATCTCCGCTGCATGTGCATATTTCTTCTCCACCTGACTTCGGATCCATATCTCCGCTGCATGTGCATATATGTCTTCCGGTGCTGTATTATACATGTTGTTGTGTTGCTGCTTTTCTTTATTGCCTCTGATGCTGTATCATATGTTTTCTGCTGCTGCTGTTGAGCTAGAGTGTGTGGCTTGAATAATGGTCCCCGAGTATGGGTGACAGACGATGTATTGGTGATTCTGATGTATTGATGTTGTGTAGTATTTGACTACGATGTACTGTCTGTTCTATCAATAAGAATAGTTCCGGCACGTGTTTACTGTATCGAGTAAATACGGGTCGGGGCGTTTCACATAGTCTACGGATACCAGGTTCGGGGTATTACACTCTTCAATGTTTAGAACCCAAAGATTTCTAAAAACGTGTAAATTCTTAAATATTTTTCTTTATATTATTATGAAAAATAAAATACTTACAATTATTGTCTACACAATTTTTTAATTTTATTCTACAATTATATTAGGAGAAAAGGAAGAAGAAAGAGATCCGAAAACATAAAAAAATATGAGAAAATACTGTGTATAATTTGTGGAAAAAAAATTTAATTTAAATATTTTAGATATCTTTTTTATAATAATGTTTTAGATAATTAGAACTTGGTTAGAAGATTTTCTAGCGAACATGAGACGACAAAAGCATAAATAAGATTTATTAATTTCTACAAGTTAGGGGATTAAAATATAGATATTATTTACTTTTAAAAAAATAATAAAAAATATTTTTATTTTTTAAATATGAAAAGATAATACCTAACTTTTGAGTTTGTATCTTGCCACTTCGGGGTTTGTAGGTTTACACCTAAATTATGGAGTTGTATATAAGTAATCACCTTATATTTAAGCTTTTATTTATTAGATTTTTATCTTAGTGTAATATTTAATGGTATTGATGTAGTTAAAAGGGATAACTAACTGCGCTTGGAAATTTCTTTTCTTATTTCTTGCACTGGATATTATTATGCCTATTATTGGGAGGGATCCTCCTAATATTACAGGTTTTATGGACAAGGTAGGTATCGAACCTATCTCTTTACCCTTTTTTTTATTATTATTTTTATGAGAACTGATGTGTTTACTAGTAGTTAACCAACAATCATGTTTCTCAAATATATAATTGAGAACAAAAATAATTTTGTAAACCTTTATTAATATTTTAAGCACTGGAATAACTAACCCATGACATATAGGCAAATTGCAAAAAAGAGTAGCCTCGAGGGTTCCAAAAAATAAAGATCACTACATATATCTTAAACAAAAGTACAGCTAGCATATCCACTTGCGTTTGAATGAACTATTGTTCAGACTTGTTTCATCTATGTGGTGGACGCAAATGTTAGAAATTATCTCTGTATTGGATTTTGACTTCTTTTAATCCTTATGTTCCCCATAGTTGGCTTATTTGGAAAATGTTGACGTTGCAAATTTTTCGGCACCACATCAGCATGTATAACCCGCATGTCAGGTCGAACCAATAAATCAAACCGTCTCGACCTGATAGGTTCGCCCAACCAAATCAAACCGGTACAACCCGATCGGTTTGATTACCTAAAAGACCTTTTTTATTTTTTTTCCTAAAATTTAATTTCTTTAAAACCTTTCATTGATTTAAAGATTCTTTCAAAATAAAATAATAATTTATAGTAATTAAATAATAAATTATAATGATTTAATTTTTTTTAAAATCTTTCGTTGAATTAAAAATTATTTCAAAAATAAAGTAGTAACTTATACAAATTAAATATTATAAGTTATTGTTTAATTAGTATAAGTTATTTTTCTAATGAATTTTTAATTCAATTAAAGGTTTTAAAGAAATTAATTTTAAGAAAAGGAAAATAAGGAAAATGTAACAGCCCGGGTAAAAATTTTGGATTTTTACCGGACAGTAAAAGTCGATTTACCGTGATTTACTGTTGAATTAATCTTGGGTAATTAATTCAAGGTAAATCGGGAGTTGTTTTTCGGAACCGAAGGTTTTCCCGCGCTCGTGATTTTTCCGTGGATTTTTCGGAACTAAGTTGGTATTTTTCGGATTTCGGAATTTCTCGGAAAATCACACCGGAAAATAACTACGAGGTATTGATTATTTTCTGGTCCGGATCGGATTCGCCCGTAATGCGGACGAATGGCATTATTGATTATCACAAGCTAAATAGTAAGTTTTCAGTTTATAAAAGAGGAAGAGAACCGGTGGAGAGGAAGAGAAGAAGAGAAAAGAAAGAGAGAAAAAGGAAAAGAGAGAAAAGAAAAAGAGAGAAAAAAAAAGAGAGGAAAAAGAAAAGAAAAGAAAAAAAATAATAAGAAAAGAAAAAAAAAAGAAAGAAAAAAAAAACAGAAAAAAAAAAAAAAAAGAAAGAAAAAAAAAAAAAAAAAAAAAAAAAAAAAAAAAAAAAAAAAAAAAAAAAAAAAAAAAAAAAAAAAAAAAAAAAAAAAAAAAAAACAGAAAAAAAAAAACAACAGAGAGGTAATGAAAAAAAAAGAAAGAAGAAAAAAAAAGGAAGAAAAGAATTTCGGAAAAAATCAGAAAACAAAGAAAGAAAAGAAGAAAAATCAGAAAATTAGAAGAAAAAGAAAAAAAATACCGGTGAACAGTACCGTCACCCAGGCTCTCCTCGGTTACTGTTCACCAGGACGAGTTCCCGGCCTCCTCTCGACGCACCACCGGTACCACCATGCTCACCGTCGTGTCGCCGACTGGACCCCGCCGCCACCGCTCCTTTCCGCCGCGAGACGCGCCTGTGGGAGCCGTCGACCCGGCGGAGAACCCACAGATCCTCTCCCTCCGCCTCCTGCGCCCGCTGCCGACAACCTTCCGCCGCCCTTCCACCGCCGGTCGAGTCGCCTCGAGGTCGCCTTCCTCGTGGCCGCCTTTCCTCGCGCTCCTGCCGCGCCGCCGTCGTCGAGGTAAGCTAGATCCGGGATGCAGACCCGTTTCCAACGGGCGGGTCGCGCCCTTGGTCTGGGTTGCCTGTTTTATTTATTTATTTTTTTAAAATATATATATATATATAAATATGTTTATATAATTAATTTCTATTAATTAATTTCTGGAAAAAAATAGAAAATATTATTTTGGAAATTATATAGACTTTGATTCTTCAAATTAAGATAATTATGTTTTGTCTGTAAATTATTATCATGGTTAGTTTGGAAAATATATATATCATGAAATTAATTTCTGGAAATTTAGCATGTGTATTATTTTTGTCTGGAAAATTATTATTTTGGTATATGTATATAAATGTGTATTTTGTAAATTAAAAGTAATTATGTTTTGTGTTGGAAAATTAAATTGTATATGTATTTAGAAAAGATAAATACTATTTATATTTTCTGAAAATTATAAATAGGTTATTATTTTTCTGGAAAAATTATAATGATTATTATTTTGGGGAATTATAGTTATTTCATGAAAATATATTTTGAAAAAAGTTTTAATTAAAGTATGGTACCGAAATTATATTCGGATATACGTATGGTTAAATATTTTCGATAAACGGAAATAATAAAGGATAAGTAATCGGGATGGGATTAATTCGTAATATAGGCATCATGACATACTCTTATGTGCATTTATGTGTATGTTGATTTATTGTATAGGTTTGGATATCGGGCAGTTTCCCGAGGAGCCGGCGTCGGACCGGTCATTATTTCCGAAGTTGAGTAATCGGCCAAGGTGAGGATGGATTTCCTTCAATATGTGCCTTATTACTCGGTATATTGTGTTTTGTTGCTTGTTGCATTGTTGAGTATTATGTGGTTGGTTTCGGGATGTTTATCCCGGTGCTTATTTGGT
>JAKUCV010005492.1:224610-234894 GCA_028386065.3 Turnera subulata | reverse complement strand
CTTGCCACTCCTCTGCAGTTCCACACCAGTAGCCGTACCTTTGGCCAGGTTGGAGGTAGCCGAGTCATTCTGGGTATGCTCTGGGCTGTCATTGCGAGCTGGTAGTAAGCGCCTTGCTCCACAGTTTGGCAAGTGGACTCCAAGTTGAACTCTTGAAGCCTATCCGAGATGAAGAACATCACGGAGTTTGCTGAGCCGTAGTATGAAGTCCTCAGTGTCCCATGGTCCTCTAGGAAGAACACCTCTTCCAATGGAGTGACGAAGAACCGCGATGAGTAGAGCTCATCGACAAAGACCAGTCGGGGCATTCTGCCGAGCTCGTTCGGCAGCTCCTCAGCACGTTCGTTGACCATGCTGTACGCCAGACGGTTCCTTCTGCCAAGGTTGGCACCTTCAACGAAGAACACGGAAGATGGAGCAGGCATCGTTTTTGGACGTGTGGGGTTTTGATTTTGGAGCATTGCATTTTTGTTTTTCAGAATGGTTTTGTTGCTTTAATGCTTTTGATAATTTACACATCACCGCTCCTTCTTTTATACACTTTTGGGGAGCGTGATTACCGTTTTTTATTTTAAATATTTTGCTTTTTGAAAATTTACCGTTGCTTTAATTAATGCTTTGTCACTTTACGCGTTTTTCGGACTACCGTGCCAGAGTTTTTTCAAGCTTTTCCTAACTCATGATTTTCTTTCGCTCTGGCTACCTTGTTTTTTTCTTTTCATGGCTTTTCTATATTTTCTTGCATCTTTTATCACATGCATCCGTGACCGTTGGGACCGTATCTCGAGTAGAGTGCATGTGCGACGAGAATACAGCTGTTCGGACATCGTGTAGAGATACGAGCTTTGTCAGACGTTTTTGGCTTATGCGGAATTTGTGAACAAGTGGGTAACGTGTCTTTCGAGGGACACAGGACGTGCTCGTGATCGTTGCCGTTAACTGTATGTGACACGTTTCTCAGGATTGTTGTTTTTAATTTCTTTATATTTGATTTTACATTTTTATTATTGATTTTTGTTTTACTTTGAGATGTTTTATTTTTCCATTTAACATAAGATTTTATAACATAAGAGAGTTTTGATTTTAAAAGGAAATTTATTAATATCATAATGGTTTTACAACAGGAGAAGTGCTCTATGGAGGTACTTGCTTCTCTAGATCTTTTACAAGCTGTTGAACGTTCCTCAAGTGTGGGAATAGTTCCGCACACGCCAGTTCTATCTGCGCCACCGCCGAGCTGATCTTCTTCAGCAAGAAGTTCAGTTGCGTTAGCTTCTGTTGCGGAGTGCTGCTCTCAGCGACCGCCTTGCCTTTTCTGTCATCAGTTTTCTTGGGAGCTCGCTTCTTCCGTCGTTTTGGGGAAACGACCATGTGCTCCTGCAGGCCGATGATGTTGGTCTTGAAGCGTTTCTTCAGAGGCTCATCATCCGAGCTTGTTGGGAAAGCTGTACCGCCGATGTAGCTGTTGTTCTCGGAGTCTGAGGTAGTCCTTGATCTCAGTGGAGAATCCATGACTGTCTATGAGTATGCCGGTCATGAGATATGGTATTTATAAGCGGATGAGATGTCGCTTAAGGGTATAAGCGGTATCTCATGTTGAGGTTGGATACCTGGCAGAGTGTGCCAGAATCTTATCGTGGTAGGACCCACGGATAAGACGAAATTTCGGGGACGAAATTCTTTTTAAGGTGGGTAGTCTGTAACAGCCCGGGTAAAAATTTTGGATTTTTACCGGGACTGTAAAAGTCTTTTTACCGAGATTTACTGTTGAATTAATCTTGGGTAATTAATTCATGGTAAATCGGGAGTCGTTTTTCGAAACCGAGGGTTTTCCCGCGCTCGTGATTTTCCTGCGGATTTTTCGGAACTAAGTTGGTATTTTTCGGGTTTCGGAATTTCTCGGAAAATCACGCCGGAAAATAACTAAGAAGGTATCTGTTATTTTCTGGTCCGGATCGGATTCGCCCGTAATGCAGACGAACTGCATTATTTGTTAATCACATGTTAAATAGTAATTTTTTCATTATATAAAGAAGAAGCAGCAGCCGGTGGAGGGGAAGAAGAGGTGAAGAAAAAGAAAAAAAAAAGAGAGAAAAGGAGAGGAAAAAGAAAAAGAGGGAAAAAGAAAAAAAAAAGGGGAAAAGAAAAAAAAGAAAAAAAAAAGAGAAAACAGAAAATACAGAGAGAGGAAGAAAAAAAAAAGAGAGAAGAAAAAAAAAAGAAACAAAGAAAAATAGAAAAGAAAATTTGAAGAAAAAGAAATGAAAATAGGAAAAAAACAGAAAATAAGGAAAAAAAAGAAAGAAAACCCGGTGAACAGTTTGTCACCTTCTTCCCCGCCTCGGCACTATTCACCAGGAAGAGTCACGGCCGCTTTCTCGCAGCACCGCCGCCACCTTGGTCTTCCTCACGACGTGGCGACCTCAACCCCACCGCCACCGCCCGACGCCGCTGCGAGACGCGCCGTCCGAGAGCGTTGACCCGCGAGCAGACCCGCGGATCTGCTTCTCCCGCCGCCCGCAGCACCGGCAGCTGCCGCCGTGCCCAGTTGCCGCAACCTCGCGCCGCTCTCTGTCCGCTGGTGCTTTGCCTCGCTCGTCTTCTCCTGCCTCGGTCCGCCGTCGTCGTCGTCGCGCTGCTTCAACCCGAGGTGAGGCCGGGTTTTCCGACCCGTTTTGACGGGCGGGTCGCGCCTGGTTCTGGGTTGACTGGAACTGGGTTTGACCTGTCCTTTTTATTTTTTTTCTTTCTTAATATATATATATATATATATATGTATATGTAAATCTATTTATTTTCTGATAGATAATTTGAAAAAAAAATATATTTGCATGGTGAAAATTAAGGCTAGTTTAATTCTGTTGTTTTGAGTAAAAAAATATATATACTTTGATTCTTCAAATTAAGACAATTATGTTATGTTTGTAAATTATTATTATAGTTAGATTAGAAAATATATAAATACCATATAAATAATTTCTGGAAATTTAGTTTGTATATTATTTAGTCTGGAAAATTATGATTTTGGTATATGTATGTGAATATGTATTTTGGAAATTAATGTTAATTATATATTGTGTTGGAAAATATTATTATTATATATTTAGAAAAAGATAAATACTATATAAATATTTTCTGAAAATTATAAATAGGTTATTATTCTTCTGAAAAATTATGGTAATTATTATTTTGGAGATTATACTTATTTTATGAAATTATTTTGAAAAGAGTTTTAATTAAAATATAGTACCGAAATTATATTCGGATATACGTACGGTTAAATATTTTCGATAAATGGAGATAATAAAAGATAAGTAATCGGGATGGGATTAATTCGAAATATTGGCATCATGACATACTCTTATGTGCATTTATGTGAGTGTATATTGATTTGTTGTATAGGTTCGGATATCGGGCAGTTTCCCGAGGAGCCGGCGTCGGGCCGATCATAGTTTTCGAAGTTGAGTAATCGGCCAAGGTGAGGATGGATTTCCTTCAATATGTGCCTATATTACTCGGTTATTATGTTTTGATGATTGTGCACTGTCGATTGTTGCTTTTGCTGTGTTTTGGCTCGGGATGTCTATCCCGGTGCTTGTCTGGTATTTTTGGGATGTTTATCCCCGTATCGAATTTCTGTGTCTTTTGGATTAAGTAATAACGGATAATTAATGAATTGTGATGAGGATGTCGATAATCGGTATTTTGGTTAGGGATGTCGATCCCTGAGTTTGGTTTTTAATGATGATATAATTGTCACGTGGTAAGTAGAGGTACGACCGGATGGTTAGAGACTGTTTGTGGTGGCCATGATCTGGGTTACTTGATAAGCATGTCTATGCTTGGGATGTCTATCCCGGTTTGTTATTTTGGATGTCTATCCCTGGGTTCTATTTTGATCTGGCACCAGGAACAGGTTGATAACCTGGTACGACCCTAGCTTATTCGTGACGGGGCCCGGTAAAGATAAAATTGGATAATTGATTTTTAATTGAGTCTTTTGGTTGGGCTGTTTAGCCTGTGTTTTTGGACTTGAGTAATTTTTAGTGTCCATATTGATCGTCTTTCCATTGTCGTGAGCACTTCGGACTCACCCCTCACCTGCGGGCTTTCATCCCGTAGGATGAGTTACTTTTGGTACAGGTTGATGCATTCCAGACAGGCTGCGACGTTTCCCTTGGATGGGCTTGGATCCATAGTTTGCATGTGTCGCATACAGTGTTAGTGAGTATTTAAGTCTTCCGCTGTGCATGTTTTCACTATTATTGGGCCATTGGGCCGGGATTTATTATTTATGTTGTTTTACTATTTTGGGCCGAGTTATTGTAGTTCACACTGTATGCTTGGGCTTTGTTGGGTCGGGTTGTCACAGTTCCGGCTTGTGTTTACTGTGTACGGTAAATACGGGTCGGGGCGCTTCAACAATTCCAGGTTGTCCTCTAAAAAATTGTTTTAAAAGATTGTGCTTGCTAGCTAATAGGTATTTAAATTTAACTGGTCTATCTACCTACTAATAATCATTCAACCATTGATAGGTCGACCTGTGAATTTGGCAGGTCGACCTCTACGCAATAAAAAAAATTATATTTACTAACTAATAGGTTGACCTGTTAATTTAAACGTATTGACCTATTAATAATTATTTAGTTGATAGGTCGACCTGTGATTTTAATGGGTTGACCCATTAATAACTATTAAGTCGACCTCCTAGAATGAATGGATCTACCCTAACTTTTAATAAGTTATAAATTTAAATTTTCAATTGAAATGGAAATAAAAATATTCTTAAGGAAAGTATTTATTATTCTTTGAATTCTTCAAATTAATATTACATAAAATTTAATTAATAAAAAATAATTATGGTGAGTACCATACTCATGAAGCACCATAGAATGACCATTGAATTAGATTATTAATATATGGGTTCATGGATATCCATTACCTAATTCATACAAACTCACTATTTTATGAATTAAATGGAAAAAATGAGAGCCATATAAATTTATATCCATTATCCATTTATTCATGAGTTAAATGGGTAACTTAGTTACCAAACCGATTTTGCAAAATACTAGGCCGTAAAAATTAATATATACTTCGAGCAGAATATAAACGCAAAAATCCTTTGTTGTGCACAAGGATGAAATGACTTTATTGAAACATAAATTGTGGGGGCTAAAGTCAAAATGATCATCAAATTCATTGCTCGCTAAAACTAAGAGCCATTACATTAAGAAGTATCAAGCAATTACAGTCCGACTGCTGCATTTCTATTAGGCACTAGACCCAGCAAAACCCTAATTATCATTTTTTTTTCCCCAATGACATGCAAAACTGTTATGGAGGGAAGAAAGAAAGAGAGAAGAAAAGAGATTGAACATATTGGTTTAAGAAAGGCAAAGAGAAGAAACATCTAAATAACTAGAAAAAAGATGTGATAAAAATAGAGTTACAGTATATGAATCGACTACTGCTGTTTTTTAGGAGCTTCACCAGTCCAGTAAGTTTTGACAGCAACAAGAATCTTCTCGGGATTAAAGGGTCCACTTTCATGGTCCATGATTTGGCTCTTCCATTTCATTCCGTTGGTTATGCTTTGAATCTTCACGAGAAGCTCTACACTATCCCTGAATATAACCGTCCCTTCCGGCCTCAGAATTCTATCCATCTCCAGAAGAATGTAGGTGATGTCACACCTTGAATGTGCAAAATAAAAGGAAATTAACCCTCAGTATGACAGCAATGTATTTCTTTTATATCTAGAGAAAAGAAGATATATATTTACCTGTCCTGATATATGCTGAAGACACCACTTGCATGGATGAGATCGTATGTCCTTGGATATGTTGAGAATGCCTCACACCAATCCTGGTATGTCCCAATTAGGCCTCGCTCATAGATCACACCAAGAGTATCCTGATTTGAGTTTGCAGGTACAACGTTCATGACCCAAACTGGATATTTGATCATGGCGGCAGCAAAGCCACCAAGGTAAGCATTCATGTCCATCACATTCCGGTATCGGCCTTGGGTCAAGGGGCTAATGATATGCTTATAATGTGTCACCCTGTCCTTCCAAAGATCATTATCTTCCTTAAATTTCTGTTCGGAGATGCCTGGTATCGAACCACTCCGAATTCTAGGGGGGACCGCAAATGCACGCTTGGGCCATTTCTCTAACGCACCGCCAGCAACTTCATCCGAGCTGCTTACCTCTGGCAATGGGGTTATGCAAGTTTCCATGTCTTTGTACCTTCAATAAATTCAGAGGACATTATGCAAAAGTGAGAGCGGTTAATCAAAACCCATCTTTCGTTTTTGTTTTTCCCTTTAGAAAAAAAAGGGAAAAAAAAAATTTGAGATTAGGATATGAAAGACTACGTACCATCCAAAATCTGGATTGTCAGATTTGCAAATGTGAGGTGTTTTATATGTCTTTCTGCTCTGAATGCACTCGATGTGGTTGATGGGCTTTTGCCAAACCGAGAGATCTTCCTTTTCAATAACTTTCTTCCAGCACAGCCGTGTAGCTACATTCTCTATAGCATCCTGCTCTTGCTTCAAATCTTCTTGTGTTCTTTCCCAGCCTCTCCAGTATTTCTTCCAGTGAATTGGGGGACCAGAGAGAATCCAGTAACCACCGGGCCTTAAAACTCTGTCAACTTCCAATAGGTACAGACCATCTGCAAACGAAGAAGGGATCCCCATCACATCACAATCAATCAATCAATCAATCGGATACAAAAGTAAAAAAAAATAAATGAAGAACATGTGACAAAGAGTTGGATATTGTTTTAGCAAAAGCATGGGAGAGGCTTTTGTATCTAACTCGCACTACAAGAGTGGATGTATAGTATTCAAGCTAAAGCTGCATATATATAATATATACCATATTGGTGCCAAGGTATCAAGCAACGGGAACAATGAGCCATATCGAAAGCCCTAGCCGGATAAGGAAGCCTTTGGGAGGCCATAATGCCGATCATTGCAGGCACTCCCCTTTCTAATGCAAACCAAACCTGTGCTTCATGTGTATCCCTGGGGGCAAAAGACATGGCAAGGATGTCCCTCTTCAACAGATACGCACCCCAACTCGCAACCTTCATTAATTAAGTCCCCCATACCATTCAAACAACAACACAGTAATATTAGTAAGTGTACAAGCTATGAGAGATTGCTTCGCATTTTTTAAGAGAGATTAAGAGGAAGGTGGTGAATGGGATTGTAAAGTAAGAATAGGGTGTAAATTAAGAATATACCCCACAGCCAGTGTCAATAGCAGTCCTGATGGTTCCATCGGTGAGAGGGATGAGGTCATTAATGTCATCGATATAGGCATCAGCACCTCGAGGGAACATGGTGCCTCCGCCAGGGAATCGGAAGCGGTCGCCCTCCACCTGAATCCAGTTCTGGACGGCCTTTTCGATGCTGAGCTCTTTGTGAGGGATGTTATCGTACCAGGCATAGTCCCTGCTCTGAGGCCATTTAAAAGGAGTCTTGTATTTTGGGGGAGCTGGGATCAGGCACAGCATCTGCTCTTCCTTGGTCGGGCAATGCCTCTCCCTGTACTTGAGCATGGTCCTATCAAATTTCCTTCCCCTGGCAGGGTGTTGGCAAGGGGTGTATTCGCTGTAGGCCATGTCACATGCCGGGAAATCCACAGCTGTGTCGGTGTTGTTGATCTGAATCTGGTGATGGCTGTCAAAGTCTAATGTGGCGGCGGAGGAGGAGGGATCAACATTGGAACCCGAAGGAGAAGAGACATCACAGCTGGCCTTATTGTGGGACTCTGGCTTATCCACCAGGGTGGAGGAGCTATTCTGCCACGCTCCCAGCACATAAAACATCACGCACAGCCCACTCACTCCAAGGATCCATGTTAGACGCTTCTTCTTGGCTTCCAGCTGATGAAACTTTGGGGATCCTCCATCCTTTGCCATCTCTGTATTCCAACGGATCTCCTGCAAACCAACCAAACAAACAAACACACATTTCAATCCCCATTCCTTCAACATTTTGCCTTGCCCCCAGCAGCACACGCGATTATTCCCACACTACCATCATCAAATATTATTTGTTTGTTTTAAAACACTGGCACACAAAAGCTTCATGACTTCTATACTCCTCCCACTCTGGCTTCCAATTTTTTCTTCTTTTTTTTTTTTTTTAAGAACAAAAAAAAAGTAAAGAAAATGCAAAGGGGATGATGAATTAATGATGATAACAATCTCACACCACCACCAAACATAGACGTGGATATACTACTCCAAACAAAACAAAATGGAATTCTTTTTCTCTTTCAAGGGGTAACTCTAACCTGAACAAGTTGATTTTTCCAACAGGGCAGCCAGAGCAGAGAATAGCATCTCTAAATTCCATCCATACCAAACAAACAAACAAAAATTGAAAACGAGGCCACCATATATTGATGCTAACACATGATTATTATTATTATTATTATGAAGAAGAAGAAGAAGAAGAAGAAGAAGAAGAAGAAGAAGAAGAAGAAGAAGAAGAAGAAGAAGAAGAAGAATGCTAGTTTTAAAAGCTTTCACTGGACAAAAACATATGGTATAGGATGGCCCTCAGAACTAGCTGCTCTGTAAACCAAAATTAGTAAACCACAGAGAAAATAGGATGTCTACACAGAGATTTTCACGAGCGAATTTCGGAGGACGTTAACAATATTGTGTTGTTTCGTTCCTTTTTTTTTTTTTTTCTTTCCTTCTTGTCAACGACTGAGTCGGTAAAAGATTTACCTCTATCTAACAAGAGATTTTTGCAGTGAAGAATGAGATAAGAGGTTCTTTCAATGGCTTTTTTTTCAAAAAAAAAAAAAAGAAAAGAAGCCAACTTTCTTCTTTGCTCTTTCTCTTTTGTCTTTTTTTTCCTCTTCCTTTCTGTATTCAGACAGTAAAGTAAAAACCCACAGAAATATTCAGACACTAAAAAGCAAAACCCACAGAAGAAATAATCCTGCTACATCCACAGGAACCCCCGTCGTTAGAAAGCTAACAGCAATTGTAGTTTGACTGAAATTCACTGTGGAATGTATTTAATTACAGAGTAAGGTACATACATGGGAACTCAAGTAGGATATAGATACAAGAGGAGTCTTTAATTTATTGGTAAGCCTAAACACAACTATAACTCGTAGCTTATGTTTACTGTACATATTAATATTAATATTATCTCCTCTAATATGATACGGCTGAAAACCGTACAGGAATGTAATAATATGTTATTCAATTAAATGTGTTTTGCTTTTTCTTTTGGAAAAATAACACATGACAGAGAGAGAAGAGAACAGAAAAGTAATGTACCTGAGAATAGAGTAATGCTGCTGCTAAGCTGCAAGTCCTGTCACTCTATGATTGTAAAAGTCATGGGATTTGGTAATTTAACAAGTACTAACATGGAAGCCTTTGGTGTCTGTGTTGTTGACAACTTAAAAATACTTATATAGTAGTAGTATGTGCAGAACAGAAAAATGGACAATGGGGGAGAAGCCTGGAAAACGGGGAGGACTAATGAATGAAGCGAAGGAGAAGGAAGGATTTGGAGATGAGGTTAAAGAGACAGCGAGTGTGAGAAGGTGGAGAATATAATAAATAATGGTTGACATAACATTGGAAAGTGAACGTTTTAGAGAGTCTCCGGCATTACAGGAACAATAGGGGCGGGGGGTGGTCACTGGTGACTTTTATGACTGGTGTCTGAGAGAGAAAGTGACATTGTTGGTTTGGTTTTTGTTATCTTAAAAAAGCAAAAGCAAAAGCAAAAACAAAAACAAAGAGGAGAGAAGAGTGTGGTTTGGTTGGATGTCGTTCATTTTTTAGCCTTTTCCTTCTGTTCTTGTCTTTCTTACTTTCTTAACTCCAAAATTGGAGGAGAGAGGGGAAAGATGAGCGTGGGGATTTTGATTGGTGTAAATTAAAAAAGGAAGGACAAAGGTGATGGCAGGTCCTGAGCATTCACAGGAGGCTGACCAGCCTCTTTTCACTCCTCTCCATTTCCTCCTCTTTCCCTCACTCTCTTCCCTAATCCCCCTTATCCATCCTTCTTTTTAAAAAACTTTATTACTATTTAAACTTTTTAGGCTCTTTTGTGGAGTATACTAGTATTCCTGCCTACCCTAACGCTTAATACTACATCTTTCCTCGTTCGGGGGTTCCTAATCTAGCTCCATGGGATTCTTGCCGCCGTTCTCCGTAACATTACTTGTCGTGATAAGTTACTCTAATTTCTATTAATCTGCTGTTGGAAAAAATGTGGGGGGGGGGG
>JAKUCV010005492.1:200461-222330 GCA_028386065.3 Turnera subulata | reverse complement strand
TCTTCACTTTTAATGAAACCAAACTCTTTGATTACTTCATTAAAACGAAGATTCCAACTCCTAGAAGCTTGCTTTAGTCCACAAATGGACATTTGCAACTTGCATATCATATCTCATAGTCATGGCATCCAGCTATAGCCAATAGAATTCGGATAGATTTAACTATGGCGACTGGTGTGAAGGTTTCATCATAGTCAATACCATAAACTAGCTTGAAACCTTTCGCAACAATCGCCTTTAAAAAGGTGATCAGCTGATAGGAAGTGAGCTCATCCTGACTTATGAGCATCACATCTCCAATATGAGTTATGAGAAATCCATATTTCTCAAGCTCATACCGAGTCCTATCCGACCTACGCGATCCATGTGTTTTAGGTACAGGATTCTCATCCATAACAACTTGCGGATCCTGTCCTTTGTTCCATCTCAGCCTCTAAATCTCGAACTTCTTCGAGTTCTATTATCCTCCCACTGATTCTTCTAGAAATAAACACTCTTTCTAGAAAAATAGCAGTCCGAGCCACAAACATTTTGTGCTCTATGGGATTATAGAAATAATACCTTTAAGGTATCATACAAAAGGCACTTGTCGGATTTAGGGTCGAGTTTATCCGATGCTTCACGTCTCACGTAAGCATGACAACCCTAAACCCTCATAAAAGACAAGTTGGGACGCTTCCCAGTCCTTATCTCATATGGTGTCTTTTGACCGATATAGATGGAACACGGTTAAGTGTAAATACAGCACTCAACAATACATGTCCCCAAAAGGAAGAAGAAAGGTTAGCTTGACTCATCATAGAACGAACCAAGTCCAACAAGGTTCGGCTCCTCCTAAGAGATACACCATTTGAAGGAGTGTACTCGGAGGAGAAATTTGTGATACTATACCACAACACTTTAGATGATCAAGAAACTCTCGGCCTAAGAATTCACCTCCTCGATATCGAAGTATCTTAATACCTTTCCGAGTCGATTCTGTACTTCATTCATGAATTCTTTGAACTTTTCAAAGGATTCTGACTTGTGTCTCATTAGATCCATATAGCCATATCTACTGAAGTCATCAGTAAATGTAATGAAGTATTGAAAACCACCTCTAGCCTGTGTAGACATAGGTCCGCATACATCAGTATGTATTAGACCTACCAAGTCCTAGGCTCTTCACTTTTACCCGTAAAGGAAGCCTTAGTCATTTTGCCTAATAAACATGACTCATATGTCTCATATGATTCAAAATCAAGTGAGTCTAAAATCCAACTTAATGGAGTTTAGGAATACGAGTCTCGTTTATATGGGCCAAACGACTATGCCAGAGATAGGTTTCACTAGAATCATGTAATCTAACCTTCTTCGTATTAATGTTATNTCAAATGTGATGCCACTCTAGGAACTATTCCTATTCAGCTTGTCCTACTCAAGGACCAATCGCAATAATAGATGCTAGTGTTTTGTGCCATGGTAATTTTACAACAAGATCAACTCACACAAATAATAGTCATGCATACAAATCATTTAATAAGGAATTCTATTAAATGTGCTCCTACTACATAAATCAAGACAATTATATAAGTAGGCCAAGATCCATATTTCACTACAACATAAGTCAGCTTTGGCTGATAACATATATCATAGCTATTTAGGTAGACAACTCTTGTCAATTACATCTCTATGTAACTCTTGGATAGTTGAGTGAGCAACACCTTGTCCAAGTCTATCTTATAGACATTCCTCAACCCTTGCCTCTAGGTTCTTAATCCTATTAAGGTAACCTAGTTAAGTCCACACCCACAATAAACAGTCGAGATATTACAATTATCCACTCACATCTTCCTAGGATAGACAATGGCACCTTGCTTTGGCAAAAACCTACCAATTATCGATCTTAGGCTTGATGAGTGCTTATCATGGAAGGCAACTAAGAACTTAATATTTTTCATCAACATATAATTCCAGCACATCAAATGCTTGTTCTTGATAAATCATACATTGATGTTATGTAAATTTGGAAACCAAAAATACAAGTGAATATCGATGTCTAACTTAAGCATCGATGTTTTGAGAATCTGATTCTCGCCAACCATTGGCAGCACTTAGTATTTCGGCCATATCCGGAGCTATAGAGCTCGTATTTGTGCAAACTTGGTGTCCCTGGAAAACTAAGAAGTAGAGCTACAACTTTGCAGTTCAAGCTAGACACCAATTCGGCCTCCTTCTGTACTCAATTTGCAGTTCAAGTCAGTGGTCTCCACAACATCGATGTTGAACCCTTCAACATCGATGTTTGGAGTTCCAGAATCAAAAAACACATCGATGTTTTAAGTCAAACATCGATGTTGGAGGTTGCCGAACCCTCAGAACATCGATGTTGACCATCAAACATCGATGTTGGAGGTTACCAAATGCATAAAACATCGATGTTGACCCTTAAACATCGATGTTTGAGCACTTGAACTCCAAACCTTTTGGCAGTAGCTCAAAAACATCGATGTTGAACTCTTAAACATCGATGTTTTGAGTAGTTGAAAGTTCAAAACCTTGGCAGTAGCATAAAAACATCGATGTTTACCATAAACATTGATGTTTGAACTCCTGGAACTCTATAACATCGATGTTGGAACTTGAACATCGATGTTATCTGAATTCTGGAATTTCAAACCAATTTGGCCGAGCTCAAATAACATCGATGTTTAACATTTAAACATCGATGTTGTTGAGTGTTAGCATGAGAACATCGATGTTGGTCACACAACATCGATGTTTTGGAGATTCGGCCAAGGCCAGTCTTCATGCCAACATCGATGTTGTTCACACCAACATCGATGTTATGGCCAAACATTGCTTGAACGACAATCGTTCGAAACACAAACCGACACTCGGTTTTTCTTAGTCGAACTCTTCGATCTACCGCCGAAACATCTTGATTGATATCTCATACCAATCAAGTTCTTGTTGTCAAAACATTTTTGACAAATCAACCTTAACAACATATACATCACATGTACACAATTGAATACAATATGACATGATCATGCTCTATCACATAAAACATATCATGTATACTTACTCAAAACACATCAAATATATGCATATACTTGCATGGAAAATCACATATACCAAAACAAAACCAACATATCATTTGACAAAACACAAAGACATCATGTTCAAAATCATTTGGCATATCACATACACAAAATGATTCCTACACATTCTAAGGTGATCATATCACATATGAATCACTTATACGGTTTAGAGCTTCACAAGAAGGCTCCGCTACCACTGTAAGTTTCCCTAGGCTATATGACAATCATATACAAGCAAAAGATGCAGCGGAAGCAAAGGAAACTTAGCCAAGAACCACATGTGAAGCATATAAACCGTATAACAAATGTTACATACCTGTAAGGTTAGGATCTTTCACCTAACCTGTGTAAGGAATCATCTAGACCAAGACGAAGGCTGGAATGAATCAGTTAGAGCAAGAAGAAGACCTGCTCCTCTACGGTATCCACACGAACCGTGATCGGCTTCGAATCGTCACACGAATCAAGCCTCGAGCACTCCCACTTGATGTGCTAGCAACAAAGGTAGGAGCTAGTGTGTGTTTGGGGTGTTTTGGAGTGCTTAAGCTCTTGCTTCTTTCACAAAGAAGAAGAACTGAAGAGAGGTGTTTTTCAGAGAGTTTTGGGGCTGCCAAAACGTGGTCAAGAGGCTGAGAATGAGGTGAATGATCTGATCACAAGCCACACTCACCACACACACTCATTGTCCACATTAGTTTAGTCTAATGGCCAACATGGTGGACCAATGGTGATGATCATTACCACCATTGTCTCCCACTAATCCCATCAGACCTAACACCTCCACCTAAGCATGTCTCATCAATAATTCTGATAATTATTGATGCCAAAACCGGCCCTGGTTCAACCATGGTCCAACCACGGTTCAACCACGGTCCAACCACACCCGGCCCAACCACGGTCCAACCATGGTTCAACCATCTGCCCGAATCAACGGTTCTATGTGTGTGACCCTGTAGGCACTTGTAACGTCCGGCAATGATTGTAAAATCTCATTTTACAATCATAAACAAAGAGCGGCGTCTAGCAACACATCATTGCTACCCGAACGACAAGATCAGAACTGATTCACTATGCCTCGGAATATGTCATCGTCCCTTCGTCCCATTATCAAGATTAGACCGAGACATGGAAACGTCAATCTCGTATATGTCTAATCTCGGTTTCTTGATCCTCGAGTTAACTGTATAAAACGGATACCCGTGATATCATCATATCACCCTATCCGAGCATGGCCATGCATTTAACAGTTCAACTCTATCAAGAAACCTACTCGATAATATACCCGTTATATAGGTCGGACGAATCCCCTCTTGATCAATCAAAACCCACTACATACTCGTCATATACCCGATGATTACCCTTATGTCCACCCAGTTACGGATGACTAGGAATAATATCAAAGTACATGATTCATATGTTGGATACCTTGACGATCTCAGGTCGGAGGACAATCACATCTATAAGAAACGCTATCGACATACATATAACGTTCCATGTAGCGTTCTTATATGGGTCGGTCCAGTCCACAAGTTCTCCAACTTGTACCCGTATGTAGAATTCATATCACATATAAATTCTCAACATACGCTAGTCTTGATTTATTATTACAACCCATCCATAATAATAATCGACTAGGGACATTTAAGAATATGAAATATTCTAGGGTTATAAGTATGTGCAAGCGTTTATCTCATAAACGATACTTACTGGAATAACCTTAAAGTGTATGTACATAACTATAAATAAACATCCATGATTGGCTTTTGGGCATATTACTAACAAAAGCCACGTAGTTCAAAACATGGCACACAGTGGCCACTTACATTAGCAATCAATCACCAAGAATCAATCAAAAGGATTTAGGATTACCTTATGTAGCCCTCCTCTAGCTCCTTGCAATGGGTCGAGTTCTACACCCACCTTCTTGCCACTCTTTAGCTCTATAATTGATCCTCTTCTTGACTCTTCCTTGCTAGACTACCGCTTGATGCTCCCCACAAAAATCCTCCAGAGTTTCTGCCTTAGAAAATATTTCTAAACTTGGAGAAGTAGAGTTTCTCCAAGCAAGAAGAGCTTATGGGTGTGTATGTGAGGAATGTTGTGTGCCCCCTGAAATGTATGTGAGGGGTCCTATTTATAGTGTTCTAGGAAGCCTAGGGGCGTGGACCTGCTTAATGGTGGAGATTATGCCCGAAAATCTGGTCCCAAACTGCATAGGATCGAAAAAGAAACAAAATCGGAAAAATCGAGGATTCTGGAGGGCGATGACCGCCACTGCCGGCGGTCATCCACTGCATCACTGCCACTGCCGGCGGTCTTGTATGGATGCCCGCCGGCAGCCGGCGGTCTTCGCGAGATGGCCACCGGTCGCCCCGCGTTTTACCCGTTCGTTCCTTTTCGAGCCCCCAATCCCCCTAATTCAGGCCTGATTCTACCCTACCGCGTAATCAACCCCCTAATCTACCCATAATCAATTAATTACTTGGTCATCACTCGCTCAAATCATTCCATAATCAAAAGATTATCCATTAACACCCAAAATCAAACCAAAAATACATAATCTAATTAAATGATAATTAACTCTGATTTTCTACGAAAATCAGAGCTAAAATTGATCTACAAGAAATGTGTTAATGGGCTGGACAAACTCTGGAGAATAATTAATTTGGACCCTTAAATTCATTCCTAACTCAAGAATAAATCATTTCATTATTATGGGGTAAAAACAAATAAAAAAGGCCCAAATATATCTTAATGCAAATAAACCTTATCATATGTTTTATCCTAAGGCCAAATCATCTCATTAATCCCAGGATTTAAGTGCATAAAGGTTTATGTCATCAAAATACATTGATTCTACTAAATTAAAATTCATATCATGCTTGAACCTTAGACCAAATCATCTCATTGATCCTAAGTCTACACATGTACAAAGTCTCATTTAGTAAAATTTTCGTGGGTCAAATTTGGGTGTTCACAGATGCCCTTCGTTGATGAGTCCTTATGAATTAAGGACGAAACAACGTAAGAAAATAACAACCAAATTTGATTGATTGATGCTCGTGGTGTGTGCTATGGTTTGAAGCATTCCATGCTTCGCTCCGGGAATCATCTCATCCTGAAGGTTTGAGGGACTGGCCCTCGGTTTCTGGGAATCATCTCATCCCAGATTTCTCAAGAATCATCTCATCCTGAGATTTGAGGGACTGGCCCTCGGTTTATGGGAATCATCTCATCCCATATTCTCGGGAATCATCTCATCCCGAGGAGGTAGAATCGTCTTATCTATCGGGTCGTTGGCCTGACCGTCTTAGTCTGGGTGCTACCTCATGCCGAGGTTTGTGCATTTTACCTCATGTTCGAGTATTACCTCATGCCGAGGTGTGTGGATTTCATCTTATGTCTAGGTGTTGCCTCATGCCGAGGTTTGTGGGTATTCGGTTTTCGTCTAGTCTCCTCATCTCATCATTTGCGAGAACAGGGTTCCCGGCTTCTAACTTGTATGTCTCAAGGTCGGCTCATTCTCAAGGTTTGCAGAGTCTGGTCGCCTAGCTTAGTGGTTCTCATGTTTAGACACCTGGGTCTGAATTCCTCATACCTGAGTTCCTCTCTTTATGTCTGGCTCTATTCATGTCTGGGTACCTTACCTCTCATTTCTTGGGTTTGCAAAAGCCGGGCCTTTGGCTTTGACCGGACTCTTCCATCTTCTCCTCTGATTAGGTTCACTCCTCTCTGGTCTCTCTCATGACTGAGTTTGCTAGGCTAGCTACTCTCCTGTCTAGACCCCTTCATCTCTCTTATCTCATCTTACCGGGTTGCGAAGACTAGGTCTACGGCTTTTGACTGGGCTCTCCTAAGTTCTGGGTTGGATGTGTCTGGATTCCATGCCCCTAGATCGCCTAATCAAATGTGCCGTGTGCCTTGAAACACACAAACTAAAAAGCGGGAAGATGCCCCTAGTATCCCGTCACGGTTCTAAAGATGAGGTTCAATGTGCCTTGGTCTTACTAGTTGTCCCCGGGTGTTTCAACCCGACAGTAAACGAGGAATGGATTTTTCGTGCCCATGGTAATTAGAATAAGTGGAGGCAACGTGCCCTTATGCACAAATATTTGGCAAATCATGCATGTGTGGTACATAAAACACTTATTATTGCAAATTCAAGTAAAGTGTCGATAGGTGCTCCTTGTTCAGGTGAAAAATTTGCTCCCTAATAAGCGGGTACATTCCTTTCCTTTTTCTCTCTTCTTTTTTTATTTTCTCTCTCCCTAAAATTTCTCAGATTTTTTCGGAATTCTCCGGGCGGGGCCCACACACTGCCGACCGGGCGGTCATGCGGATGAATGACCGCCAAACACGACGGTCTTGCGTGGATGACCGCCTACAGTGGCGGGCTTCACGACATGACCGCCGGTCGTGGCGGTCATGGCCCCCGGATCTTTCCTTTTCGGTCTTCAGGCCTGGGCTTTAGGGTTTTCACAAATTCCACCGACCCTGGAGCAATATATATAAAGCCTTGGGTACCCAGAGACCCTTATAACTCGTTAGAATCTCTTTCAAATACATCTAAAGTAGCCATGAGTGAAGATTTCCACGCTAGCATGCTCCATTGGATGGGAAGTGTCCCCCAAGCACGTCTCCCTGATTTCAAGCTATCAGGCTTTCTGCTTTGTTCAACCTGGCTGAAGTGAAGGTTAATGAGAACTTAATTCGTGTTGCAGCTATGTTCTGGGATCATGATCGCCGTGTGTTCTGCTTCGGCCCTTCCGTGGTGGAACTCTGTCCGTTGGTGGACGAATTCTGTGCACTCCTTGAAACCCAGGTAGAAGATGATATTGCCATAGTTTCTCCTGTTGCAGTGACCAAATCTGAGGTTTGTGCATTCTTGTCTGTTACAGAGGGACAGATGGAATATCTGTTAGGTAAGGATGCACATATGAACTTGTCATCCTTGGTTGATCAATACTCCGTCGATGTTGTGTCACGTGGGTACCTCGAATGTGATGCATCAAGGAAAAGGGATCATGATCACGCCCTGGCTTTGACGATGGTGCTTGAGTTCTTACTGACTGGTCACTCCGGTGTATGCCCTCTAAGCGTAGGTGCGCTAGTGACCAAATCGTTCAACGGTCACAGTATAGTGCCTGTTGTTTTAGGTGAAAATCTTGCCTGTTTGGAAGGGGGAACCAGTTAAGGGCTTGTCCTGACAGCCTGTCTGGACAAGCCCTTAACTGGTTCCCCCTTACTTCTTCAAGTATCGCCTCTAACTTTCATGCATCTTCGGGACTCATCCTTTTTTCCCTCCTTAAGCCATGAATTTGTTTCCCCGCAGATGTGGCTGTGTGATCACCTTAAACTAATCCATCCTCCAAGATTGGACTTGTATACTTCGATGGGATATCAAGAACGGGTCCTTTCTCTTGCTCCCTCTTCTATCAAGGAATGGGTGGGTTTCATGAAGTGTTTGGAGAAATATCAGGTTATGTGGCATTGCCCTTGGTTCAAGATGCAAGAAGTGATCATCCATACAGTTGGTCACAAGGTTGTGGTGCTTCTAGGAGTTCTTCGGACAACTTTTATCATCCATCCAGGGTAGCACGACAGTTTGGGCATGATCAGATGATTCCTCCTCTCCCTCGTCCGCCTTTGGATAGGTTAATGGATGGTCGCACTATAAAGCTCTTGCAAGGGTATTGGAGGCTTCCCACAAAGATGAAGGTTTGTAATATTGCCAATCCCTATTCTTCCATGAATTATCAAAGCTGGTTGAAGAAGAGTGTGAGTGAGACCGAACGAATCCTCTCTGGTTACAGAGATAGACTCCTAGGATCGAACATTTGTCAAGAACCTGTGTCCCCCAGTGATCATGAAGAGGATACCTAAGCGTACTTTAGATGTTTTACTTAGATAAGTATTCATGACATGTATAATGCATGCAAAATAAACGAGTGAATGAACTCCCATTTCCTTTCTCGTCAACCTTTGATCTTTTATTAATAAAGTGACCAGACCCGAGTTGGGCTTCCTACGTATCCATGGCTTATCGCCTTCTTTTCTTTTTTCGAGCGCATGGAATCAGGTCTACGTAGCTCTTTTTACATCGGTTTAAATTACACATGATACTTTTTTAATTGATCCAAGTTGACCGGCTCTTGAAACTCGTTTCCGTCTGAATCTCAGATTTTTGTTGCTCCCTTCGGTAGAATCTCCTTGATGACATAAGGTCCAATCCACTTTGCTTTGAACTTTCCATGCACCGGTTTTCTTACCTCTTTTAGCACCAGATCCCCTTTTCTCAATCCTCTTTCCTTGATCCTTTTGTTGAAAGCTCGAGCTATCCTTCTTTGGTATCCTTGTACATGATACAAGGCTGTCAACCTCTTTTCATCTAACAGCGCCAATTGATCCAGTCTTTCTTGCGCCCATTCTGTTTCAGGAAGCTTACTTTTCCGGGCCACTCTCAATGACTGTACTTCGAGTTCTAGGGGTAGTACCGCTTCCATGCCATATACTATAGAATATGGAGTCGCGCCCGTGGAAGATCTGATGGAGGTCCGGTAACCCCATAAAGCCAATGGCAATTTTTCTGCCCATTCTCTGTGCGTGGATATCATCTTTCCCAGGATGACTTTCATATTTTTATTGGAAGCTTCGACTGCACCATTGGCTTGAGGTCGATAGGGCGAAGACTTATGACGCTTAATTCCAAATTTTTGGCATAACCTCTCGACATCAGCTTTGAAATGTGAACCATTATCCGATATCAACTCATGTGGGACGCCATAACGATAAATAATATTGTTGCGGATAAATTTGGCCACCTTCTTAGATGTGAGCACGGCCTATGACTCAGCCTCCACCCATTTGGAAAAGTAGTCAATGGCCACCAGTATGTACCCGTGTCCATTTGTGGCTTTTGGGGTTATCTTCCCGATGACATCAATGCCCCATGTGGAGAAAGGCCAAGGTGAAGACATGGGTGTCAATGGTAATGGCAGTTTTTGCTGCAGCTTCCCATGGACTTGACATGTGTGGCAATATTTTACAAATTTTTCACAGTCAGCCTCCATTGTTGACCAAAAATATCCTAATCGTAATATCTTTCGAGCCAACATGTCCCCTCCCATATGTGGACCTCCATCTCCCTCATGGATTTCCTTCATGATTCGCGCCGCCTCTCTTGCATTAACGCATAACAAGTAGATCCCTGTAGCATGTCTTTTGTAAAGAGTCCCAGGACATATGACATATCCCCCAGCCAATCTCCTCAGAATCTTCTTCTCTTCAACCGTTGCTTCCTTAGGGAATGTCCCTTCCCTAAGATACTCCAGTATGTCCTTATACCAATTGTCTAAGTCATTGTCGTCCCCTATCTGGCCATGTGATGGTTGGTCTATCTTTGCAGTGGTGAGAGCCATGATGGGGGCTCGTTGGGGTTCAATTGGTTCAGATAGCTTTGGAACCACAATTCACTTGGCTCTTCACTCCGGCGGAAGGATGGTTTATCTCTCCTCTGGACTGTCAAAGGCAAAATGATGGCATTGTTTGGCATTCCCATCATTGAGGAAAGTGTAGCTAATGCGTTGGCAAATTGGATGTCTCTCCTTGGTTCATACTGGAAATCAATCACCTTAAATTTGGAAGCTAAGGTCTGTAGGTGATCATGATAAGGTGCCAGTTTTTCTTCCTTGATCTTCCATTCTCCTTTTGCCTGGAATATTACCAGGGCCGAATCTCCGAACACTCTTATCTGCTTGATCCCTAGGTTGAGTGCCGTCTCTAAGCCGATGATGCATGCTTCATATTCAGCCACATTGTTGGTTGCCTTGAATTCCAATTTACACGAGATTGGGTAAGTCACCCTATCAGGAGACATAAGAACCACTCCCGTCCCAAAGCCACTCGTGTTAGCTGCCGCATCGAAATGCATCTCCCAGGTTGGTATGTCCAAGTTCATTATTTCTTCATCCGGGAATTGTGGTTCAAACCTCTCATCACTCCCTACCGGTTGAGAAGCTAAGAAATCAGCTATGACGCCTCCCTTGACGGCCTTTTGTGAAACAAACCGAATGTCTAATTGTGATAGAATTGCGACCCATCTACTTGTGCGGCTGCTCGGTATGGTTTCTCCATTAAGTACCTGATGGGATCCATCCGAGAGATGAGTAAGACTTCAAAAGAGATGAAGTAGTGCCGAAGCTTTTGACAGGCCCATGTGAGCGCCACACAAGTCTTCTCTACCATGTTGTAATTCAATTCACATCCAATGAACTTCTTGCTCAGATAGTAGATGGCGGTCTCAGTGCGGGAGTCCGGTAGATACTGAGCTAGCATTGCACCCAAGCTTCTTCCGTGACAGTCAAGTATAATAACAAAGGTTTCCCGGGCCAAGGAGGTTGGAGCACTGGAGGGTTGGACAAATATTTCTTGATTTGCTCGAAAGCCTCTTGAGACTTATCATCCCATCTAACTGGGACCCCCTTTTTGGGTAAGCGGTGAATAGGCGCGCAAATACTAGAAAGCTGGGCAATGAAACGGCTGACGTACTGTATCCGCCCAAGAAAGCTTCGGACTTCTTTCTCACTTTTCGGAGTTGGCATTTCTTGAATAGCTTTGATCTTGGAGGGGTCCACTTCTATGCCCCGCTCGCTCACCATGAAGCCCAATAACTTCCCCGCTTGAACACCAAAAACGCACTTCTAATGGTTGATTCTCATGCCGAACCCCCGACATCTCTCGAAGAACTTCCTTAGGTTAGACACATGGGATTCCTGAGTTTCCGACTTCACAATCATGTCATCCACATAGACCTCCACTTCTTTGTGCATCATGTCATGTAAGAGTGTGGTAGCCATCTTTTGGTATGTTGCTCCAGCGTTGATTAATCCAAAAGGCATGACTTTATAGCAGAATGTGCCCCATTCTGTTTGGAAGGATGTTTTATGCTTATCTTCTGGAGCCATCTTTACCTGGTTGTACCCGAAGAACCCATCCATGAAGGATAGTAATTCGTGTCCGGCCGTTGCATCCACCAGCAGATCAATGTACGGCAGTGGGAACTCATCTTTGGGATAGGCTTTATTCAAATCTCGGTAATCTACACACATTCTTATTTTTTCGTCCTTTTTTGGAACCGACACTATGTTGGCTAACCATTCAAGGTACTCAATCACTTCTAGAAACCCGGCCCGATTCTGCTTCTCAACTTCTTCCTTCACCTTCAAGGTCCACTGAGGTTGGAGACGGCGAGCTTTCTGTTTTATGGGTTTGGTGTTAGGAAAAAGAGGAATCCAATGCTGAGCAATGGCCGGGTCAATACCCGGCATATCTTTATAGGACCATGCAAACACGTCCACATACTTCTTGATTAAAGCTGCTAAGTCTTCTTGAATTGTACCGTTAAGAGCCGTACCAATCCTTGTGATCTTTGGGTCAATCTCAGTACCCAGGTTGATTTTGACAGAATCCGGGAGTTCATTCATCTCATTACATTCACACATATTACGCATGCGATAAATATTATCACAGAAAACATCCAAGTAAGCAAAAGAGTGCCTCGTTTCATTAATTTGGGATATGGATACATCATCATTTTCCAAGGTTTTGGAATGGGAAAAACTAAAATCAAGGTGATCATCGTCTGATTCCTCAGTTACATCTTCGGACTCACTATCTATATCTGATTCATGCTCGGATTCCGAGGTTATGTAAGGGTTCATGTTGGCTTCTTCTTCGTCTATTTTGAAGACAATGCTTGTTTTGTACCACTCCCAGTTCCTACCTGTCTGCGAGGCGTCTTGGGTGATAATTCTCGCGAATCTCCCTTTCTCTTTTCCTTGGTCACTACTGAACATGAAACAGTCTTCCCCACCTAACTCTTCCGTAAGATTAACTCCTTTGGCTTCATTCTGGTCAGGTAGTATGATCCTCCTCTGTTCCACCAAGTCTCGAATCTCGTGACGAAGCCGAATGCACTCGTCTGTGGTGTGGCCTATCATTTGGTGGAACTCGCAATATCTACTTGGATCTCTTCCAAAAAATGAGCCAGGCTTAGGCTCTAGGGGTTGTAGCAGTCCTTCCTCCATACACTTCTTGAATATCTTCCCTAAAGGGATGGGCAAAGGGATGAATTCTCTCAATTTGGGTTCAATCTGAGCTGCCATGTGATTTACTCCGGCGGCCTTCTCCCCCAGAGCCGCACTTGGATTCTTTCTAAATGCTGAGGTATTTGCTGGAACCTTGATCTTTCCCGAATTGATGGCGTCCTCTAGTTGCGCCCCAGCCCCGACAACGGCCTTGAAGTTGGCGTAGTAATTGCCAACCATGCGATCATAGTAAGCCAGCTGCAGATTCCTGATAACCATTTGTATTTGATCCTCTTCGGCCGGTCTGCTCACCATTTGGGAGGCCTTGTTGCGCCACCTTGAAATGAAGGTTGAAAAACTCTCTTGAGTGCCTTGCTTGGTCGTTTCTAAGTCCCTTCTTGTGACATCCACCTCAATGTTATAGCCATATTGATTCAGGAATTCCTTACAAATATCCTCCCATTTGTTCACCTTGCTCTCATCTAAAGTCATGAACCATTTCAAGGCTGCCCCCGATAAAGTTCTTTGAAATAATTGAACCATCAATTCTGGTCCTATCCCCATAGGCTGCAACATCCTCACATAAATCTTTAAGTGGGTTGTGGGGCATCCTGTTCCATTGAACTTCTCGATGTCGGGCATCTTGAACTTATCGGGTAACCGGGCTCCAGGGAACAAGGACAAGCGATCCAGGTTCCAATCATCTTCCTTCTTCTTCATGGTCTTCAATAGTTCTTCCACTCTTTTAAGTCTCTCCTCCCCTCCTTTGAGTCCTTGTGCCATCGAACCAACGCCCCTTGTCGCTTCATCATCATCATCATGTTTCGAGGCTTGTCCCCCATTACTCCTAGGGGACACAATTCCTTGTTTGAGAATCATCTATGCATCCCTCACAGCAGGGATTCCAAGGTCACATTCGTCTTGGCAGTGCTATCTTCACTCATCTTGCTCTGACATTAGGGGGGGAGGGGGGGAGAGGGGTAAGGGTGAGAATTCTAGGTACCCAAGGGGTCACTCCTTCTCTCTTCCGGGGTAAATGATATGATGGAGGCTCTCTATTTGCAATTACTTGAATTCACAACAATATACACCCAAATGCACGTACCACTTATTGATTCATAATGCATGAGATGCTCATTGATTCATAATGTATGAGATGCTCAGGGTATGCAGCTGGTTGGGGGCCAAAAGACTGCCGCTAGGGAATAGGTTGACCTACTCACATGTGATAATGGATATCGCATGAGGTCCGAGGCCAATTAATCCCCATCATTGCTAAGCATCGAGAAACGGGTTCATGCAAGCCACCATCACTTAAAGAAAGTATGTGGTGGACTTGGCTTCCCTCGCCCTCTTACGGTAAAGGCTTCACATACATCATCATGAATGCAGGGCACTTATGATGACAAACAAAAAGACACACAAATCTCTATGATTGCACAAGATTTCTCAAACCCACTACTTCCCCAGTTGAGTCGCCAACTGTGAGAACCCGACCCAAAATCACTTGAGCCTTCTCACCTATTCCTTATCACCTTCTTCCTCAGGTCTATCCCATGTCATTGGAGTCGCCACCTAAGTTTTATTAGGGACAAAACTTAGGAAGAACCGTTGAATGACTCCTTAGGCAACAGGTCATGGCGAACCAAAGACATGGGATCGGGGGTTCGTCACGGATGGGAAGGTGTTAGGCACCCATCCGTGTTGGGTCGAAACCTTGTGCAATTAAAGAGAAAAATGTGCCTTGTGCAAGTGTGCAAGAGTGTAGAAAATAAAGAAAGGGGGGAGGGAAAGACTTGGCATGCATCCCGTTGTGAAACCGAGACTACCTACGTACCCGAATGATCGGGGTCAAAGCCACGTAGTTCTAAACATGGCACACAGTGGCCACTTACATAAGCAAAAGCATCAGCAATCAATCACCAAGAATCAATCAAAAGGATTTAGGATTACCTTATGTAGCTCTCCTCTAGCTCCTTGCAACGGGTCAAGTTCTACACCCACTTTCTTGCCACTCCTTAGCTCTACGATTGATCCTATTCTTGACTCTTCCTTGCTAGACTACTGCTTGATGCCCCCCACGAAAATCCTCCAGAGTTTCTGCCTTAGAAAATATTTCTGAACTTGGAGAAGTAGAGTTTCTCCAAGCAAGAAGAGCTTATGGGTGTGTATGTGAGGAATGTTGTGTGTCCCCTGAAATGTGTGTGAGGGGTCCTATTTATAGTGTTCTAGGAAGCCTAGAGGCGTGGACCTGCTTAATGGTGGAGATTATGCCCGAAAATCTGGTCCAAAACCGCGTAGGATCAAAATAGAAAAAAATCGGAAAAATCGGGGATTCTGGAGGGCGATGACCGCCATTGCCGGCGGTCATCCACTGCATCACTGCCACTGCCGGTGGTCTTGTATGGATGCCTGCCGGCAGTCGGCGGTCTTCGCGAGATGGCCGCCGGTCGCCCAGCGTTTTACCCGTTCTTTCCTTTTCGAGCCCCCAATCCCCCTAATTCAGGCCTGTTTCGACCCTACCGCATAATCAACCCCCTAATCTACCCAGAATCACTCAATTACTTGGTCATCACTCCCTCAAAGCATTCCATAATCAAAAGATTACCCATTAACACCCAAAATCATACTAAGAACACATAATCTAATTAAATGATAATTAACTATGATTTTCCACGAAAATCAGAGCTAAAATTGATCTGCATGAAATGTGTTAATGGGCTGGACAAACTCTGGAGAATAATTAATTTGGACCCTTAAACTCATTCCTAACCCAAGAATAAATCATTTCATTATTATGGGGGTAAAAACAAATAAAAAAGGCCCAAATATATCTTAATGCAAATAAACCTTATCATATGTTTTATCCTAAGGCCAAATCATCTCATTAATCCTAGGATTTACGTGCATAAAGGTTTATGTCATCAAAATACATTGATTCTACTAAATTAAAATTCATATCATGCTTGAACTTTGGACCAAATCATCTCATTGATCCTAAGTCTATACATGTATAAAGTCTTATTTAGTAAAATTTTCGTGGGTCAAATTTGGGTGTTCACAGTCATCAATATTGAGTCATTTATGTCAACTTTAAAGACAATGTCCAAAAATGATTTGACAAAAAGATAACTTAATTAGAGAAATGTTAAGGGTAGTCGGCTAAGAAGATATACTTTCTGTTATTTGGACGGAAGGATTTGCAGCTGCACAAATGAAGATTTATAGTTTAACTCAACAATTTGTTGGGCATTATAAAATAGGGGATGAAATTCACTAATAGAATAATATAAGCTTGATAGATAATATTTCAACCTTTATAGAAGTAATACACCTTTAATGGTAACTAGCTTACTTCCCGTAGACTCCACGGGACTTGTTTATTAACTAATTTTTTAAAAAATAAATAAATATTTTAACTATTATTTCTAGGCATTTGTTATGTTATATAAAAAAAAATTGCACATAATTTGTTTCCAAATTATATATTTTTTAACCATTTTCATATTTTTTCATATAGATTAGGAAAATAAATAAAAAATTATTAAAAAAAATTAAAATATAAATAAAAAAATAAATTAAATAAAATATTTCATAATAATATAAATAATAAAATTTTTTTAAACTTAAACATGCATTATTGACCCCTAAAACAAAAAAACATATTGAACAACAGAATAAAAAGTTAAAACAATTAATTAATAATTGCAAAAAAATAAAAAACATAAGAGAGTAATTTTTAAAACACAAATCAGTAAAATAAATAATGAAAAATTATTATAAAGAAACTGAAAAATAAAAATATAACATAGATTAGAAAATATAATTTTAAAAACTTATTTAATAATAATATAAATAATAATTAATTTGTAGGCCCAAAAGGCTCCTCCTAAATCACAAATAATAATATAAACACACACAATCACAAACATACTAATTTAGAGTTGTTCCTCCTAAATCCTATGGGTACATCCACTACTCACGGCTCCCCCTTGTGATTTACTAAATCCACTATATGGTTTCTTCCAAGGTGAAACCCAACCTTTTACAACCAAGCTTTTTCAAAGGATCAAGCTCAAACATTTACAAGAGTTTTCCCAAGGCTCATTCTCAAACCTAGGCTTTTACTAAGGCTCAACCTAAACCTATACAAGAGTTTTTCAAGGCTCACTCTCTAACCTATTACCAAAGCTTTTTCAAAAGCTCAAGCTTCAAACCTATTCTCCTTAAGTAAAAATCTACCCAGTCTCACTTAAGGAAGGATTTTTCAATCACACAAAAAGTGGCTCACTCTTTCTTTACAAGGTAAGCTCAAAAGTATCACAAAATTTTTAAGCACAATGATGAAAGCAAGAATTAAATCCCCTCAAAAGATAAGTATTCAATAATCTAGGCTCAATGATCTCTCAAAGATTGTGTGCACAAACCAAGCTCAACAAGAAAGTTTCTCACACTTGTAATCTCTTGCTCTAACTTGTAAAAGAGGGTAGTAATTCTATTTATAGGCCCCAATAACAAGTGATGTGAAACGCCCCGACCCGTATTTACTATGCATAGTAAACACGCCCCCATGTTCTCGTGTTGCTTCTGAAGCTCAGATTCCATGTTAACAAGCATGAGGCATCCTATATCCAATGCATCATCTAGATGCTTCTTGTAAGCATCCCTTTCTGCCCTTGGTGCACTAGGCTCCGGTTCACTCGGAACGGGCCCTTCGAGGACATACAATTTCTTTTCTTGTTTGAGGACAATCCTCAAGTTACGATACCATTTCAGGAAGTTATTCCCGTTTAACTTCTCCTTCTCAAGGACCGATCGCAGTGACAATGTGCTAGTGTTTTGTGCCATGGAAACTCTACAACAATGATCAACTCACACAAATAAGAGTCATGCACACAAATACATTTAACAAGGAATTCTATTAAATGTGCTCCTACTACATAAATCAAGACAATTATATAAGTAGGCCAAGATCCATATTTCACTACAACATATGTCAGCTTTGGCTGATCGCATATATCAATAGTTATTTAGGTAGACAACTCTTGTCAATTACATCTCATGTAACTCTTGGATAGTTGAGTGAACAACACTTGTTAAGTTCAACACCACAATAAGCAGTTCTGATATTACAATTATCGCGTCGCACCTTGCTAAGATAAACAAAGGCACCTTGCTTTGGCAAAACCTACCATTTGTTGATCGAAGCAATGATGAGTGCTTACCATGGAAGGCAACTAAGAACTTAATATTTTCATCAACATATAATTCCTACACATCACATGCTTGTTCTTACACTAACGAAGGAGGAAGGTCAGCTTGACTCATCATCGAACGAACCATGTCCAACAAGGTTCTATTCCTCCTTTCGGATACACCATTCCATTGAGGAGTACCCGGCGGAGTGAGCTATGATACTATACCACACTCCTTTAGATGATCAAGGAATTCTCGGTCTTTGTATTCACCTCCTCGATCTGATCGAAGCATCTTAATACTTTTACCGAGTTGATTCTGTACTTCATTCTTGAATTCTTTGAACTTTTCAAAGGATTCTGACTTGTGTCTCATTAGATACACATAGCCATATCGACTGAAATCGTCAGTAAATGTAATGAAGTATGAAAAACCACCTCTAGCCTGTGTGGACATAGGTCCGCATACATCACTATGTATAAGACCTAATAAGTCCGATGCTCTCCCACCCTTACCGGTAAAAGAAGCCTTCGTCATTTTGCCTAACAAACACGACTCACACGTCTCAAATGATTCATAATCAAATGAGTCTAAATGTCCATCTTTATGGAGTTTAGATATACGAGTCTCGTTTATATGGCCTAAACGACAATGCCAAAGGTACGTTTCATTGGAATCAATCGTTCTAACCTTCTTCGTGTTAACGTTATAGATTGCGGTTTCTAGGTTTAGAACATACAAATCATTGCTCAAATATGCACCACCATAATATACATCATTGAAATAAATGGAACAACAATTGTCCTTTATTACAAATGAAAATCCTTTCTTGTCAAGACAAGATACAGAAATCAGATTCCTGCTAATGGTTGGTACATAATAGCAATCGTCTAGTTCCAAAACTAAACCACTCGGTAAGGATAGATAGTAAGTTCCTACAGCTAATGCAGCAACTTTTGCTCCATTTCCCACACGTAGGTCTATCTCACTCTTAGCCAATCTCCTACTCTTTCTTAGTTCCTGCACATTTACACAAATGTGAGAACCACATCCGGTATCTAATACCCATGATGCAGAGATAGAGATATTCGCTTCTATAACAAACATACCTGAAGTGGAAGTCTCACTTCCCTTCTTCTTCTTCAACTCTTGAAGATAAACCGGGCAGTTCCGTCTCCAATGGCCAGACTTCTTGCAATGGAAGCATTCGCCTTCCTTTGCAATACCACATTTAGGTTTCAGCATTTGTGAAGAAGATGCACCAAACTTTTTGGTGGATTTCTTCATCTTAGCTTTACCCTTTCCTTTGCCACCTCCAAGCATCAATATGCTATTGGATTTACTTGCCTTCATTTGTTGCTCAGCTGTTCCCAACAATGTGAGCAACTCGGACAAGGACTTGTCAAGATGGTTCATATTGAAGTTCATGACAAATTGACCGTAGCTATCCGGCAACGATTGCAGGACTAGGTCAACAGCCATTTCCTTCTGCAAAGGAAATCCTAGACCCTCAAGGCACTCAATGTATCCGATCATTTTGAGCACATGCGGCCTTACGGGTGATGACTCGGCCATCCTGCATTGGAATAATGCTTTAGAGGTCTCATACCTCTCATGCCTCGTCTGCTCTTCAAAGAGCATTTTCAGGTGTTCGATCATATCGAACGCCCTCATGTTCTCGTGTTGCTTCTGAAGCTCAGATTCCATGTTAACAAGCATGAGGCATCCTATATCCAATGCATAATCTAGATGCTTCTTGTAAGCATCCCTTTCTGCCCTTGGTGCACTAGGCGCCGGTTCACTCGGAACGGGCCCTTCGAGGACATACAATTTCTTTTCTTGTTTGAGGACAATCCTCAAGTTACGATACCATTTCAGAAAGTTATTCCCGTTTAACTTTTCCTTCTCAAGGACCGATCGCAGTGACAATGTGCTAGTGTTTTGTGCCATGGAAACTCTACAACAATGATCAACTCACACAAATAAGAGTCATGCATACAAATACAATTAACAAGGAATTCTATTAAATGTGCTCCTACTACATAAATCAAGACAATTATATAAGTAGGTCAAGATCCATATTTCACTACAACATATGTCAGCTTTGGCTGATCGCATATATCAATAGTTATTTAGGTAGACAACTCTTGTCAATTACATCTCATGTAACTCTTGGATAGTTGAGTGAACAACACTTTGTTCCAGTCTATCTCATAGACTTAGCTCAACTCCTTGCCTCTAAGTCCTTAATCCTATTAAGATGACCTAGTTAAGTTTAACACCACAATAAGCAGTTCTGATATTACAATTATCGCGTCGCACCTTGCTAAGATAAACAAAGGCACCTTGCTTTGGCAAAACCTACCATTTGTTGATCGAAGCAATGATGAGTGCTTACCATGAAAGGCAACTAAGAACTTAATATTTTCACCAACATATAATTCCTACACATCACATGCTTGTTCTTACACTAACGAAGGAGGAAGGTCAGCTTGACTCATCATCGAACGAACCATGTCCAATAAGGTTCTATTCCTCCTTTCGGATACACCATTCCATTGAGGAGTACCCGGCGGAGTGAGCTGTGATACTATACCACACTCCTTTAGATGATCAAGGAATTCTCGGTCTAAGTATTCACCTCCTCGATCTGATCGAAGCATCTTAATACTTTTACCGTGTTGATTTTGTACTTCATTCTTGAATTCTTTGAACTTTTCAAAGGATTCTGACTTGTGTCTCATTAGATACACATAGCCATATCGACTGATATCGTCAGTAAATGTAATGAAGTATGAAAAACTACCTCTAGCCTGTGTGGACATAGGTCCGCATACATCACTATGTATAAGACCTAATAAGTCCGATGCTCTCCCACCCTTACCGGTAAAAGGAGCCTTCGTCATTTTGCCTAACAAACACGACTCACACGTCTCAAATGATTCATAATCAAATGAGTCTAAATGTCCATCTTTAGGTTTAGAACATACAAATCATTGCTCAAATATGCACCACCATAATATACATCATTGAAATAAATGGAACAACAATTATCCTTTATTACAAATGAAAATCCTTTCTTGTCAAGACAAGATACAGAAATCAGATTCCTGCTAATGGTTGGTACATAATGGCAATCGTCTAGTTCCAAAACTAAACCACTCAGTAAGGATAGATAGTAAGTTCCTACGGCTAATGCAGCAACTCTTGCTCCATTTCCCACACATAGGTCTATCTCACTCTTAGCCAATCTCCTACTCTTTCTTAGTTCCTGCACATTTACACAAATGTGAGAACCACATCCAGTATCTAATACCCATGATGCAGAGATAGAGATATTCGCTTCTATAACGAACATACCTGAAGTGGAAGTCTCACTTCCCTTCTTCTTCTTCAACTCTTGAAGATAAACCGGGCAGTTCCGTCTCCAATGGCCAGACTTCTTGCAATGGAAGCATTCGCCTTCCTTTGCAATACCACCTTTAGGTTTCAGCATTTGTGAAGA
>JAKUCV010005492.1:144666-199768 GCA_028386065.3 Turnera subulata | reverse complement strand
GCCTCTAAGTCCTTAATCCTATTAAGATGACCTAGTTAAGTTCAACACCACAATAAGCAGTTCTGATATTACAATTATCGCGTCGCACCTTGCTAAGATAAACAAAGGCACCTTGCTTTGGCAAAACCTACCATTTGTTGATCGAAGCAATGATGAGTGCTTACCATGGAAGGCAACTAAGAACTTAATATTTTCATCAACATATAATTCCTACACATCACATGCTTGTTCTTGATAAATAATACTTTGATGTCATGTAAGTTTGAAAAACAAAATACATGATAACATCGATGTTACCATTTGGAACATCGATGTTGTGACAATCAAATTGTCCCATCTCTTTGGCAGTAGCTCAATAACATCGATGTTGGACATTACAACATCGATGTTGTGAGAACTCGAGCTCCAAAAAATTTTGGCCGTAGCTCCATAACATCGATGTTGTACATTTTAACATCGATGTTGTGAGTAACTTGAACTCCAAACCTTTTGGCAGTAGCTCAACATCGATGTTGATGAGTTTCTGAAAAATTCAAGTTTTGGCAGTAGCATTTTAACATCGATGTTTAACATTTAAACATCGATGTTTGGGTTCTGGAACTCAAGAACATCGATGTTGACATTCACACATCGATGTTGTTGGAGCTCTGGAACTCAAACCAATTTGGCCGAGCTCAAATAACATTGATGTTCAACTCTTAAACATCGATGTTTTGAGAGTTCTGCCAAGGCCTCTTCATGTCAACATCGATGTTGATAACTCAACATCGATGTTATTTTGATTCAGCCAAAACCAGCCTACTTAGAACATCGATCTTGTCAACACAACATCGATGTTAATTTGGCTCGGCAGAGGCTAATCAACACATGAACATCGATGTTAGTCCTACCAACATCGATGTTCTGGGCCTGCGGAACTTGAACTACAATCGTTCAAAACACAAACCGACACTCGGTTTTTCCTAGTAGAACTCTTTCGACTTACTGCCAAGAACTCCTTGATTGATATCACATACCAATCAAGTTCTCTTTGTCAAAACTCTTTTGACAAAAACCAACATCAATACATATATCACATATACATAATTGAAAACAACATATCACATATGCCTAGCATGTTCAAGCTATATCACATATAACATATGAACACACAAAAATTCGGTTTAGGACTTCACAAGAGGCTCCGCTACCACTGTTAGTATCCGGTTCATGCAATTGACAATCAAAAGCGCAAAAATACAACATGTTTGCACAGCGGAAATACCGGATACACATGGAGGATCCATGTGAAGGGAACTAAACCGAATAACAATTTTTCATACCTGTAACGGTTGAGGTCTTTCACCCAACTGTAGAACCGAATCAACTAGAGCCAGACAAAAGCCTCGCCCCTCTACGGTATCCACACGAACCGCTGTAACCGGTTGAAGAATGTCTCACGACTTCAACCCGAGCTCTCCCGAACTGGTGTGCTAGCAACAGGTTTCCGGGAGCTTTTGTGTGTGGTGTTTTTCTCTCAATTTTTCAAACCACTCAAGAACTCTTCTCAAGCTCTAAAAAACTCTCAATAACAAGTGTGTGTGAGGAAGAAGATGAGCAATAGTGATCTGATCACTCAACCCTCAAAGGCATAATGCATTAGTGAAGTTAATGGCCAACATGGTGGTCCACTAAGCAACATGATTATGTCTCCACATAATCATGTTTCCCACTAAGCATTATCAACACAACTCAGCATGTTTTGGTTCAAAAAATTTGACATTTAGTGAACCAAACCAGCCAAAAAACGACCCAGGTCCAACCACGGTCCAACCACACCTTGGTTCAACCATGGTCCAACCACGGTTCAACCACCTGCTCGAATCAACGGCTGTATGTGTGTGACCCTGTAGGCACTTGTAACGTCCGGCAATAATTGTAAAATCTCATTTTACAATTATAAGCAAATAGCGGTGTCTAGCAACACATCATTGCCACTCCAACGACAAGATCAATACTGATTCCACGTGCCTCAGAACATGTCATCGTCCCTTCGTCCCATTATCAAGATTAAACACGAGACATGGAATATGTCAATCTCGTATATATTTAATCTCGGTTTCTTGATCCTCGAGTTAACCGGTAAAACGGATACCAATGATATCATATATCATTATCCGAGCATGGCCATGCATTTACGGTTCAACTCTATCAAGAAACACTCCGATAATATACCCGTTATATGGGTTGGACGAATCCCCTCTGGATCATACAAAACCCACTACACACTCATCATATACCCAATGATTACCCTTACGTCTATCCAGTTACGGATGACCAGGAATAATATCAAAGCATATGACTCACATGTTGGGAACCTTGATGATCACAGGTCTAAGGACAATACATTATAAGAACCGCCATCGACAAAACATATAACGTTCCATGTAGCGTTCTTATGTGGGTCGGTCCAGTCCACAAGTTCTCTAACTTGTACCCGTATGTTGAATTCATATCACATATAAACTCTCAACATACGCTAGTCTTAATTTATTATTACCACCCTTCCATAATAATAATCGACTAGGGACAATTTAAGAATATGAAATATTCTAGGGTTATAAGTATGTGCAAGCATTTATCTCATAAACGATACTTATTGTAATAACCTTAATGTGTATACATGACTCAAAATATACATCCATTGATTAGCTTTTGGGCATATTACACTAACAAAACCCATCACTACCGGGTCGACCCTCCCGTTAAACGGGTCATCTTCAACCCGCAGCCCAACTTACTGTGAGGCGGCGCGACGGGACATGGCGAGGGCGATGCGATGCAAATGGCTGCAGGTGGCGCTTGGCAGCGGCATGCCGCTGGCGTCGGGTCGCTGCGTGCGGCGAAGGTGAGGTGGTGGCTTCGGGTCGCAGCAAGGAAGGTTGGAGAAGAAGAAAGAGGAATGAAGGAAGGAAAGAAAGGAGAGGAGGAAAGATAGTGATGGTGGTGGCTTGTGGTGGTCTCGGTGGTGATGGTGATTCATGGGGAAGAAGAAAGGAAGAAGAAAATAAATGGTGGTTAGGTTACAAAACGGTAACGTTTTGCTCTATGAGTTGTTTTCTTTACTTTTTTTTTCTTTCTTTGGTTATGTTTGTTGGAAGAGGAAACTGGGTTTGTATACAGCAAGGAGAGAAGGTGGCTATGGGTTTTGCAGGCAGGAGGAAGTGTATACTGGTTCGTGTGTTTTGCAGGAAATGGTGTTGGGCTTCTATAGGGGTGAAAAGCAGGGTGCATGGGCATGAAGAGAACCATGTTTTTCTTCATGGACGGTGCTCGGTGGGTGGCACAGGAACAAAAAGGTAAGCACAGGAGAAAGGCAGGCGCAGTCCATGCATAATTGAGCCGCCTCAATTATGCAGTTCTGTCTGCATAAGAAACTTGTACCGTCCGAACCAAAAAATAACCATTATACCCTCTTACCTTTATTTCTGGTCCGTTCTCTCGAGGTTAAACCCGATTTTTCTGAAGATTCCTGGACCCGAAAAATTCCAACTTTGGTCCATAAAATCCGCATAAAAATCTGGAACGCGGGACAGGGCTCGGTTTCAGAATTCGATGCTCAATTTACCTTGAATTAATTACCCAAGATTAATTTCAACGGTAAATAACTGTACAAAACCTTTTACAGTCCCGGTAAAAATGCAAATTTTTACCCGAGCTGTTACAGTTTACCCACCTTAAAAAAATTTCGTCCTCGAAATATACTCTGATACTGTGAACAGGTGCGGGTACTGGGATCTCAGGTGCTCCTCGACTTCCCGTGTAGACTCGTTAGTAGATTGCTTACTCCATATAACCTTTACCATGGGAATGGTACGGTTTCTCAACTGCCGAATCTCTTGGGCAAGAATCTGCTCTGGTACCTCTGTATACGTAAGATGCTCTGCCACTCCAACATCTGCTGTTGTCACTACATGACTCGGGTCTGATCAGTATCTCCTCAGCATGGAGACATGGAACACATTATGAATGCGCAATGGCTCCTCATGTAAATACAACCTGTAAGATAACGGTCCGATCTTCTCCACAATCTCATATGGCCCGATGTATCTAGGACTCAGCTTCCCTCTTTTTCCAAACCTGATAACACCCTTCCAAGGTGCAACTCGAAGAAAAACTTTTTCTCCAACCTTATACTCCATCTCTCGTCGATGCTTATCAGCGTAGCTCTTCTGTCAGTCTTGGGTAGCTCTCACACTCTACTTCAGTGTCTGGATCTTATCAACTGTTTGTTTAACCAAATCCAGACCAACGATCAAACGAAAACCTTCTTCATCCCAAACAACTGGACTTCGGCACTTCCTTCCATAGAAAGCTTCAAAAGGTGGCATCCCGATGCTGGAATGGTAACTGTTGTTGTAAGCAAACTCCGCCAAAGGCAAGTACTAGTCCCAACTTCCACTGAAGTTAAGCGCACAAGCCCTTAGCATGTCTTCCAGTGTCTGGATGGTTCTTTCTGACTGTCTGTCTGTCTGAGGATGAAAGGCGGTAGTGAAGCTCAACTTGGTTCCCAAAGCTGCTTGTAAACTCTTCCAAAAACGTGAGGTGAATCTGGGATCTTTGTCAAAGACTATGGACTTAGGAATTCCATGTAGCCTTACAATCTTAGCAACATACAGCCTTGCTAGCTTGTCCAAGGTGTCGGTCTGTCGAATGGGAAGAAAATGTGCTGACTTTATTAGTCCATCAACGATAACCCAGTAGCATCATGTTGCTTCCGAGTCAACGGTAATCCAACCACAAAGTCTATAGTGATCATCTCCCATTTCCACTCTCGCATTGTCAACGATCTCATCTTGCCTGGTGGAGCTTGATGCTTAGCTTTCACCTGTTGGCAAGTAATGCACCTCGCCACATACTCAGCTACATCTTTCTTCATGCGGGGCCACTAATAATGGCTCTTCAGGTTCTGGTACATCCTGGTGCTTCCGGGATGCATCGCATACGGTGTCATGTGTCCTTCTTCCAGGATTTGACTGCGCAAGTCACTGACATTGGGAACACATACCCGTTTCCCAATCATCAGTGCATCATCTTCAGTAATATGGAACTTATCCTCTTTACCACTTCGAACTCCTTCTTTCAGCTTGATCAGATCAGGATTTCCATCTTGTAGCTCGATAATCCAACCTCTCAAGTTAGACTTGACATCAATATGTGTCAACAAAGCTCCTGTCTTGTCTACTGATAAATTAACTCCCAACTTCCTTAACTCGATAAGTGAGGATACCGAGTAAGTAGTGGAGGAATCTTTTGGCTGTCTCCGACTCAGCGCATCAGCTACCACATTAGCCTTCCTTAGATGGTACTCAATAGTACAATCATAATCATTCAGTAACTCTACCCAGCGTCTTTGTCGCAGGTTAAGTTCCTTCTGAGTCATGATGTACTTGAGACTCTTGTGGTCTGTGAAAATTCGGCATCTCTCTCCAAACAGGTAGTGTCGCCAGATCTTCAAGGCAAAGATCACTGCAGCCATCTCCAGGTCATATGTCGGGTAGTTCTTTTCATAAGGTATTAATTTTTTCGAGGCATAGGCAATCACCCGACCTTCTTGCATCAACACTGCTCCCAAGCCAAGACCTGAAGCATCACAGAAAAGCACGTACTCCACTCCTGGCTTAGGTATAGTCAAAACTAGTGTTGTAGTCAACTTCTTCTTCAGCTCTTCAAAACTCTTCTGACAATCTTCACTCCACACAAAAGCTTGATCCTTTCTCAACAGCTTGGTCATGGCACTAGCTATCAAGGAAAATCCCTCGATGAACCTCCGGTAATATCCAGCAAGGCCAAGAAAACTTCTAACCTCGGATACCGTCTTGGGAGGCTCCCACTCTAGAACAGCTTTCACTTTGGCAGGGTCTACTTTTATCTCTTCTCCAGACACAACATATCCGAGGAATGCAACTTCTCTGAGCAAGAACTCACACTTGCTGAACTTGGCATATAGCTACTTCTCTCGCAGCCTCTAAAGCACTATCCTCAGGTGCTCTTCATATTCTTCCCTATTCTTTGAGTATATCATGATATCGTCGATGAAGACTACCACGAACTTATCCAGGAACTCACTCAGGACCAAATGCATCAAGCACATAAAGACTGTAGGTGCGTTGGTCAAGCCAAAAGGTACCACTATGAACTCGAAGTGACCATACCGTGTGCGGAAGGCAGTCTTCGGTATGTCCTTTTCTGCAATCTTGATTTGATGATATCCAAACCAAAGATCGATCTTTGAGAATATAGTAGCTCCCTGTAACTGGTCAAAGAGGTCGCCAATCCTGGACAACGGGTACTTGTTCTTCACTGTCACCTTGTTCAACTGTCGATAGTCTACGCACATGCGCAAACTACCATCCCTCTTTTTGACGAACAAGACTGGCAAACCCCATGGTGATGTACTGGGTCTGATGAAACCCTTTTAGAGCAGCTCATCCAATTGCTTCTTCAACTCCTGGAGTTCCTTCGGTGCCATCCTGTAAGGAGCCATAGACATAGGTGTAACTCTTGGCATCAAGTCGATGGTATACTCGACCTCTCTGTTGGGTGGCAATCCTAGAAGATCATTAGGAAAAACATCTGGGAACTCCTTCACCACTGTGATATCCCCTAAAACTGGAGTCTGAACTTCTTTGCTAGTGACATGAGTCAACAAGGCGTCTAGACCATGAGGCTTCATTCCGAAGTTTTGTTTAGCAGAGATACTACAAGTAGCAACAGCTCTCCTAATACCTGTTAACAAAACCTATCGCCCACTATCAGAAGTCAGCAGCACTTCCTCGGTTCAACAATTCACCAAACCACTGTATCTCGACAACCAATCCATCCCTAGGATTATGTCGAAACCCACCATGTTCATCACAATCAACCTAGCAAGGAAAACCTCGTCATCGTACGAAAAAGAAACGTCTTTGCACACATGTGTTAACCTAACCACTATGCCCGCGGGTAATCTAACCCTCAACGGACGTGCTAGACTCTCTTCCATACAGCTATGTTGTATTGCAAAACTTTGGGCGATAAAAGAATGCGTAGAACCAGGATCAATCAAAGTATATGTAATACTACCAAAGACTGTCAAGGTACCTGCGATAACATCAGCATTTTCAGGATCCTCCTCAGTGGTGATTACAAACGCCCTTGGCACAGCTGCGGTCTGATTCATGGCGGATTGGGTTCTCGCAGGAACAACCCCATGTCCTCGGCCTCGACCAACTCCATAACCACTTGGAACACTGGCCACGGAAGCTTGCACTATCTGTGTAGGAGCCATACATCCTGATCTTCCCTACATGGGACATGAAGACCTGTAGTGCCCGAATTCATTACACTCAAAACACCTCAACATAGAATATCTAGGGTGAGTGCCTCCGGATGAAGTCCCTCCAGACCGAGTCCAAGAACTCCCTCAGTTGTTGTTGTAATTATTCCATCCACGGTCCTGGTTTGCTGGCATGGATCTGTTCTATCCATACCTTGACCGGTTAGCTGGCGTTTGGAACCTCTTGTTCTGTCCCCCAGAACTCTGTGCAGCTTGCCTCTTCCGGATCTCTTGTTGCTCTTTCTCATTGCCTAGCCAGACAATCTCGGCTCTCAAGGAATCTGATAACATGTCCTGGTAAGTTTCGTAGACCTTGCACCCCATAACTGTGTGGATTCCAGATCGAAGACCATCCCAGAAACATTTTCATCTGGCCTCTAGGATAGACACAAACTCGCTGGCGTAGATAGACAAACGATTGAACTTGATCTCGTACTCATTGACCGACTGTTCAAGCCCTTATTGTAGCCCCAGAAACTCTCGTTTCAGCTGGTCCTGGTATGCCTTAGAGACAAACTTTCTTCTGAACATCTCCATGAACTGAGTCCATGGCTTGGTGATAGGCGTCGGTAGATCTCTAGTTGCAGACTCCCACCAGTCAATGGCAACCTCTCTGAATATAACAGCAGCGTATCTGGCCCACTTGTCATCTCTGCACCAGAGTTTCAGCATCACCCGGTTAGTCTTGTCATCTCTGCACCAGAGTTTCAGCATCACCCGGTTAGTCTGACTAAGCCACTGATCAACATCCTGTGGAGTGGTAACACCATTGAAGATCTCAGCCTCAAGCTTTTCCAGCTTCGTGTACACTAGATCCTCGATAGGTCCCTGATTCTCCTGCTCACATGCCTCTCTAGCATCTTGCCTTTGCAGGATCTGAGTTACCATGTTTAAGATTTGCGTGGTGTCTCCCAAAGGAGCCATCGGATTGTGTTCCGGACCTCCTGCAACTTGCTGCGGTTGGTCTATCGATACCTGGTCGTCATCCAGGTGACCTCCAGCGTGCTGATTTCCCTCAGCCAGATCCATTCGTACCTATATGTGAATGTATATGCATGCATATTATATCATTTCATGACAGGACTATGCACAGATAGGCAGTCATGCAATCACAGTTATATCCCTAATGACCTACTGCCTACTCCTCTACCAAAATGAAATGCCCCGACCCGTATTTACCAAGCATAGTAAATACGTGCCGGAACTATTCTTATTACAGCAGCAGACAATACATATGTGTCAAAATATAATACAATAGCAATCCGAATACAACATCTGTCACCCTAACTCGGGGACCATTATTATAGACAACAAACTCCAAAGCTCAATAGCAGCAGCAAAAAATATATATGACAGCAACAAAGGCAGAGTGACAAGGAAACACAGCAGCGGAATTTATTTAAAATCTGGAGTCTGGTGGAGAAGATACAACAATTGTCGAACCTCATATCTGTACTACGAGCAGCTCATCCTACGTGATGAAACCACGCAGGCGAGGGGTGAGTCCAAAAGGGTCACCGCTACAATAATGTACAATCATGGATAAACAGTAATATGCAAGCAACCATAATGCCACAAGGAAGAATTACAGGCAAGAACAGACGAATAAACCGAATCAAGACTGGGCCAAGGCTAAAAGACAATATTATAAATTCCAAAACAGAACCAGAGAAAGACATCCCAATATCAAACCAAACAGGGATAGACATCCCAAGCATAGACATGCTTATCACAAGTAACCAGATCATGGCCACCACAAAATAGTATCTAACCATCCGGTCATACCTCTACTTCCCCACGTGACACTTAAGTCATCATCACAATTTCCAATATCCAATTTCTAAAGTTATTCAACTTAGACCACAGTTAACAGACCAAACCTCTGCTAACATCCAAGACTTATAAGGAAATTATTGAGTTCAATTACTTGATTCAAACCTTCAACAATTCCATATCACCAAGTATCCATAGAAAATATAATCAACAACATAACAGCACACGACGGTTTAATCAAACAACAAAACACATCCAACAGGAGTATTATAGGCAACGTACCAAAGGTTATCCATCCTCACCTTAGCCGGGTAAACTTAACCCTGAAAATCCTCAAGAGGTCCTAACTTTGGTTCCTCGGGGAACTGCTCGTTTTCAGCTCCTATATAACAAATAATATGCATTCATAAGATGCACATCAAATTATGCTGTAACCGTAAAATAAAACACTATGTCAACTCGGTTGCGGCCTCGGGTTATATTCCATTATCATCATCATTCACCATTTTATTCCATGTGTCAATAATAATATACTATACTTATATCCGGATATTATTCTGGATTTGATACTTTGATAATATCCTTTCCAAAATATTTTCTCAAATAATTATACAGCATATATTATTTTCTTAAAAAATAATTTTCCAGAAAATGATAGCATATATATATTTTTCAAAATATTCATAGTACGTATATCCTTTTCTAAAAAAAATATCATAAGATAGTAATTTTTATAAGTCATATTATAATTATAATCATGTCATATAGTCACATACCATATATATATTCAAAAAAAAAAGTATGTGTTAGTAAAATATATATTTCAGGATAATATATCAAAAAGTATATCATATATTATTTTCCTGAAAAATACCATGTATTTATTATTTTCTTTTTTTTATTTAAAACCGAACTCGGCCAAATAGACAAGCCCAGCCTACTGGATAGACTAAACCCAAGCCCTAAGCAGGAGCCCAGGCGCAGACCCACGCAGCAGGCCCAGCAGATCAGCCCACCCGGATCTGATCTAACGAAACTGGGTCAAACCCACCACTACCGGGTCGACCCTCCCATTAAACGGGTCGTCTCCAACCCGCAGCTCACCTTGCTGTGTGGCGGTGTTGTAGACAGCGGCGCGAGGGACAAGGCGAGGGCAACGCGATGCGAACGGCTGCAGGTGGCGCTTAGCGGCGGCGTGCTGCTGGAGTCGTGTCGCTGCGTGCGGCGAAGGCGATGTGGTGGCTTCGGGTCACAGCGAGGAAGGGTGGAGAAGGAGAAAGAGGAAGGAAGGAAGGAAAGAAAGGAGAGGAGGAAAGATAGTGATGGTGGTGGCTTGTGGTGGTCTCGGTGGTGATGGTGGTTCACGGGAAAGAAGAAAGGAAGAAGAAAAGAAATGGTGGTTAGGTAGGGTTGTTGCAAAACGGTAACGTTCGTGCTTTGTGTGAATTGTTTTCTTTTTTTTTAATTTTTATTTCTTTGGTTATGTTTGCTGGAAGAAGAAACTGGGTTTGTTTACAGGAAGGAGAGAAGGTGGCTATGGGTTTTGCGGGCAGGAGGAAGTGTATACTGGTTCGTGTATTTTGCAGGAAATGGTGATGGGCTTTTACAAGGGGTGAAAAGCAGGGTGTATGGGCATGAAGAGAACCACGTTTTTCTCCATGGACGGCGCTCGGTGGGTGGCACAGGAAGAAAAAGGTAAGCACAGGGGAAAGGCAAGCGCAGTCCATGCATAATTGAGCTGCCTCAATTATGCACGTCTGTCTGCATAAGAAATGTGTACCGTCCGGACCAGAAAATAACTATTATACCCTCTTATCTTTATTTCTGGTCCATTCTCTCGAGGTTAAACCCGACTTTTCTGAAGATTCCTGGACCCGAAAAATTCCAAATTTGGTCCGTAAAATCCGAAAAAAAAATCCGAAACGCGGGACAGGGCTCGGTTTCGGAATTAGATGCTCTATTTACCTTGAATTAATTACCCAAGATTAATTTCAACCGTAAATCACTGTATAAAACCTTTTACAGTCCCGGTAAAAATGCAAATTTTTACCCCGGCTATTACATGATGCTAAATGACAAAGAATGGTTTAAGAAAGGCTTGCTATTTTGAAATTTGGGTAGGAGGCTGTTACCCAAATTGGTTGCTGGAACTTTGTACTTGAACAAAAAACTCTCCAAAACGATTTTGTGGCTTCTAACACCTTTCTTGACTTGTCTTCTTGTGATAATAGTCCATAAAAACGTCCATAAAATCCCCCTTTGATGATTCTTCAAGCTCTTTGATTGGTGGACTAGAAACCCCTCACACTTGAAAGGACTACTCTCTTGGTTCCACATGAGAGAAAGAGAGGACAAAAAACAGCTACATTTCTTTTGATAATCTTCAACCATCTTTGCTTAGTTCTCTCAAGTATTATTCCTAGAATGTGTCTTGGTGCATCTTTTCTTGTCATCTAGTTTGGACTATGTACAAGGAAAGGACAATAGCCACTTGAATAAGATAATAAATAGTGAAAGAACAAGATTTTGAATGTGTAGTGTGTGTGTGGTGTTGTTGAAATTGAAGGAAAGGAAGAGAGAGAGCACTAATTCAAATGGTGAGTGTCACTTCACAACCACATAAATGGGCTTATCTTTAAACAACCACTTTTGGGCCAAAAGTTCAATAAACAACCCATTAGATATAACAGGCCCAAATATTTTTATAAGGGCCTTGGATTTTTTCAAACAACCCAATATGTGAAGTAAGATTAAACAAAACTAATTAGGGGCCAAAAAGTGTTTAACGTTTCACTTTAACTTTTCACAAATGTTTTGACTAATCAAAATAATAATTAACCGCATAAGAAAAATGCAATGGATAACATAACTTTGCAAAGTTAAAACGTGGATCATTAAGTCCTAAAGCAACAAAAATATTAAACAACAAAAGTAAGAATTAAAAGAATTAATGAATAATAACAAAAAATAGAAAAAAAAACTCAAGAGACTAATTTTTATAAAATATAAATTAGAAAAATAAATAACACAATATTGTTATGTAAAAAACATTAAAATATAATATAGAATATAAATCAAAAAAATAAATAACACAATATTGTTATGTAAAAAACATTAAAATATAATATAGAATATAAATCAAAAAAATAAATAAAATAAACTATTTAATAATCATATAAGTAATAATTAAATTTTTGTATTTAAAATTAAATCGTTGAGCCCTAAAATAAATATATATTAAAAAAATAAAAAAAATAAAATAATTAATTAATAATAAACAAAAAATATTATTATGCAGAAAGAACATTAAGGCAGAATATAGAATATAAATAAAAAAACAAAATAAAATAAAATAATCAATAAAAATATAATTAATAATTAATTTTGTAATTTTAAGCCTGCATTTTATTTTTTGAAAACTGCATCATTTGTTAATCCATGCTTGGGCCTACATAATTGACCCTTAAAAAAATATTAAACACAGAAGAAAAATTATAAGAATTAATTAATAATAAGAAAATAAAAAACATAAATGAGTAATTTTTTTAAAGAGAAATCGCAAACATAAATAAAAAATCTATTATTATGAAGAAAAAAATTTAAAACAAAAAATAAAATATAAATCAGAAAAATTTTAAAAATATATTTATTAATAAAAATAAATAATATTTAATTTTTTAAATTTAAACATGCACGATTGAGTTCTAAAACCAAAAAAAATATAAAATAACAAAAAAAGAATTAAAAAAGTAAAAAAAATATTGAAAACTATATAAAACATAAAAGAGACCACAAAAAAATATTATATAAAATAATAATATAAAGAAAAATAAATTTATGAAATGAATAATTAACAAATTAAAAGACATGAAAAATGAAAACATACCTTTTCTTTTCTTGATTTTCAAAAAAAAAACATACCTTTTCTTCAGTTAAAATAATATCTAGACTAATAAAGAGGTTCTATAATTTGTATTCAAGGATTCCCACAACCTCGAAACTGTAATTTGAATTTTTCATAAATCACTGTCAAGAGTCAATTCTTCCAAAACTTTAATATACATTTTCCTGCACAAACAAAAAAATATATAAAAGATTAAAATAGATTAAGGAAATAAAAAGAGTATAAAAACAAACAGGATACTTAATTAAGAGAGACAAAATAACTTTAATACTATACCAACATTCGTAAGTATGCAAATAGAAACAACACAAAGAAGGAATAAGAGAGAATGAATGAATGATAGAGAGACTACATCTAGATCTTGTGTAGTGCAAATAGAAACAAAATAAAGAAGGAGTAAAAAGAATGAATGATAGAGAAACTGTAAGCCCAAACAAGCTAAGAGAGGGGGGGGGGGGAATTAGCTATTAGGAACTAATTAAAAACTTAAAACAATAATAATTGCGGAATTAAAAAGGGAGAGAAAGGCAAACCGATTTAAACTGGTTCACACACACACAACCCGTGTGGCTAATCCAGCCCTCCGAGAGACTCTCTCGAAGATTCCACTATCACCGTTAAGCTTCCGAGTGCTTAACAAACCGTTGACAACCTGAGAGATCAAATCGCATGAACCTCAACAACCTTGCTTGAAGATACCTCACTTCAAGACTTCTCACATAGGAAGAATACAACTCCCTATGAATTTACAACAAGGGAACAATCCTCCCTTAGGGTGTATGTTAATACAAATGTTACTCAAAACAAAACTCTCTTTAAGAGTGGGTATGAGTATACAAAATAAGCTCTATAAGATTAACTCTCAATTCTCAATAATATTGGCTCATGAAAATTAAATTGTATGTATCACAATGAATGCTTAAAAATATGGAGAGTTGAGATGAATAACCATAGACCTAAAAGCTCTATTTATAAGGATAAAAACATGTATGACCGTTGGGAAAAAATCTAAAACATCTTTAGACAAGATAGTATGAGAAGGTAAAAAGTATGTCTGCTCATGACGGCTGAACATCGATGTTGAAAATCAGGACATCGATGTTCTAGCCTTTGAGTATGCATTAATGGTCCAACGGTCACAAGGACATCGATGTTGTGAACATGGACATCGATGTCCTGGCCAACAAATATGAATTATTGGGCTAACGGTCACTTGGACATCGATTTTGCCAAAGAGAACATCGATGTTGTAACTTCAATGATCATGACCCGAGACGAAATAACATCGATGTTCACTATTTAGACATCGATGTTGTTATTTCGACGCCCATGACCCGAGACGAAATAACATCGATGTTCATGGTTGGACGTCGATGTTTTTGAACACTGTCAGAAACAATTTTGGAACCGGATTCAATTGGACATCGATGTCGGGATACTGAACATCGATGTTCTGATGGTACAAAGCAATTTTTAGGTGCAACGGTCACAAGAACATCGATGTTCAGAGGTGCAACATCGATGTTCAAAAGCTTCTGCCAGTTTTTAAAACATGTTTGAAGGCAGGACATCGATGTTGGAGATCTGGACATCGATGTTCATAGCTTTAAAAAGACATTTTAATGAAACGGTGCAATTTGATGCAAGAGTAGAATTAATTTTGTTTTGAGCCAAATATCTTAGAGAGATTGAGTATTTAACCTTGTACAAAATTGAGTTCCTAACTCTTCTTGTTCTTCTTGCTTGATCTTGTCACTTCCATTCTTGAACTCTTGATCACATAAGGTCTTTGCTCTTGATTAATTTCTTTTTGCTTTATAATGATCATCCTAATGCAAGGTTGATTTGTCATTATCAAAACCTGAATAGAATAAAGAGATATTAAGCAAAACATTATTTTCAACAATTTTCCCCTTTTTTGTAATGACAAACAAGTTGAAGTATGTGCCCATTAGTTCCCCCTATGTTTTAGCAATGATGCTTTTTAACTTGGTGTGCACATACATGTTAATTTTTCCCCCTTTTGGCATTGTCAAAAATAAATAGAAAAGACAAAGGCAAGCTTTTATTCAAATGGAAGAACATGAAGGATAACATAGGATAAAAATTTAGAAATTTGGGTGTTAGTTCCCATTATCATCATCGTAGTCGGCATCTTCTTCATTGTCGGCAGCAACTTCTTCTTCTGCATTTTCTGCTTCCATGTCCATGGGATCACCGGCCATAGTGGGAACAAATGGCTCATCATCATCATTACCCTCAGCTTCGAAATCATAGCCATGAAATGTTGTATGATAGGGTGGAGGTTGATAGTGCACCCGATCGAAGTATGATCGAAGAGCATGCCCTTGACGTTGAACTTCGATGTCAATACGATCAATGGACCATCCCATGCTATTAACACTCAATTGGAGATGTGTAAGGGATGTTGCAATCGATTCAAGAGTTACGACAGGAGCGTGAGGAGTTGGTTCTGGACGAGCTGGTGCTGTGGAACTCTCACCCGGTGTGAGCCTTGGTGCTTGCTCGGGTCTGCCGGTTCGGAAGGTGTCGTCACTAATTGCCCAATTTTTGGTATGAGACACTTGGGGACCTTCCCGAGCATCAATACCTGCCTGCAATAAAATGTCCAACACCAAGATAGGATAGGGCAGGGAAAGATGGTTGGATTGAGGCGGATAGTCCGTCATGTGCATAAGCACAAAACGTGCCTAATTAATTGGAGCATGATGGAGAATGGCATGGAGTATCTTCACATCCTCAATGGATAGGACGGTGTGATTTCCAGGTCTTGGCTTGATCACTCGGGTGACGAGATAAAACAGGACACGATACTCCGGGTGGATAGAATGAATTGTTGGTCTTTTGGAATGGATGGTACGAACAACCTCCGTGAAACCGAGCTCTTGCAAAAGAGGAGCTTCATTTTTCGTGATGAAATGAGGACCGCCATAAGAGGCAATATCCTCACCCTGAAATGGTAAGCCGGTAACTGCCCCAAATTGCTCGAGAGTCAAAGAGATAGCGATTTTATTCAACTGAGCAGTTAACACGTCACCATCGCGATTGAGGGTGGAGTAGAAGGCTCGGGTAAAATCGGCACTATATTGATGGCTTCGGTTGGTTACAAATCCCCACAATTCAGATGCTCGAAGGTGCTCTTCAAGTCGAGTGTAGTTCTTCTCCCTCGGATAAGAGACCGGAAGATACCAGGGAGGGAAAATTTGACGATTGTGGAAGAGTGACTGATAGAGTGTTAGGTGTGCATGTGAGGTGAACCAAACAGCAGATGTGTCGTTTAAAGGAAATCGAGGAGATGAGGTAGAGGGACCTCCTCTTTTGGTTGGTTGTCTCACGGGTGTTTTGCCATGTTTGCCCATAGTGTAAGTGTGGAAGCAAAGAGTTTAGAGGTGAAGATATGAAGAATATGAAGATGAGAATACGAGGAGAGGACTTGGATAGATTGTGGAGAAGAGAGGAAATGTAAAGCAATAGGTTTTATGTAGGAGGCAGTAAAAGAAAGTGACTGGCAACGGCTATAAACGGCTAGAAGGTTTGAAAGCAACGGTCAAATAGTCTCCCAACGGCTATTTTTTCTTGAAACTGAACAGCTGAACATCGATGTCCAAACCCGTGACATCGATGTTATGGACTTTCGGGTCCGAGCTTTGTAGAACTGGAAAAGAAAGAACATCGATGTTCTTAGTCGTAACATCGATGTTATGTGCTATCGGGTCCAAGTTGTGAAAGAACTGAAAGAGACCGAACATCGATGTATCAAGTTCAGACATCGATGTTCTAACCTTCTAACTGCTATAATTTTTGAAAGACAGCAGCTGAACATCGATGTCCACTATTGGAACATCGATGTTATTTGCTCTCGGGTCCGAGTTTTGTAAAACTGGGAAAGAGAGGACATCAATGTTGTTAGTCGTGACATCGATGTTATTTGCTCTCGGGTCCAAGTTGTGAAATAGTTAAATAGACCAAACATCGATGTTCATATTTGGAACATCGATGTTGTATGCCCTCGGGTTGAAACTCGGAAGAACTGAAAAACAATGAACATCGATGTGGTGGTGTGAAACATCGATGTGGGAAAAATATACAAAACATCGATGTTGTATGGGTGTTACATGTTTGGTCCAATTTTTTGTACATCCGGTTCCCCCTTGCTTATGGCCTTGATGAGGAGTACCTGCAAAAAAACTTAGAGAACGCTCCGACGCTCAAGTCAGTAATATGTAACTCCAAGATTTGATAATATAATTAACACATTGTAATGAAGAAGAGAAAAATATTGGAGATTTTCTGTACTCTCAAATAGGATCAGCTTCGTCATATAAACACAGTTGATGAGATATTTGTCCCATCAATTGGACTTTGATTATCTCTGTCGGAAAGTATCCGTTTTGGTGCCAGACAACAAATCTCGTTAGGAATCAATAATTCAATTAAAACCACGATTGTCAAAAAGAAAATCTTTGATAATCGGAAAAATTTGTAAGGTTGCAGACGTTGATTGAGCAATAATTTAACTAATTGGAAAGTTTAAAAAAAAAATTCTTGAAAATCGAACCAGTTTGGAGGAGCCTTCTTCTGAACATTTTTCCAAGATAGGTAGGGGTCACCTCCTAAACAATCTCTGGACACTTCAGAAATTGGTAGGGGTCACCTTCTGAGAGAAGAAGCAACGCAGTTGTGTTTCTATAAATAGGCATACGATAGAGCTCATTAGACACAGAAAATTATAAGCCAATTTCAGAAAGAGAGTTAAAAAAAAAAATCAAAAGCAAGAATGCCTTCCCCTTCCACTGTCTTTTTTGTTAAGGGTGCAGCCTTAGGCAGGAGAAACCGATTAGCCTATAGTATGGTGAGTGAGCCGTCTGAGGAGCTGCCTAATGAGCTAGGTAGAATTCCTCGCTTAGTATTTGTTGATGAGCTCTACTCTTCTAGGTTTTTTGTTACACCCCATGGAAGAGTCAATTTTTCTTGAGAGTCAAAGCCCACTTAGAGCATCCTTATATGGTACCGCCAATGCCACCATGTTCTTCATATCTAAAAGGCTTAAAAGTTTTCAAATGAAGTCTACCCATCAAACCTTAGAACAAGGAAGTTATTACCGTCTTTCAATGACTGCTCAGAGTGCTTCACGGGTCCCTGTCTTACCACCGACTTGGCCAAAGGTTCGCCTGCTAGTGTGGAATTGCAGGGGAATCACTAGGCGCTCTGAAGATTTTGCAAGAACCTTGAGAGACCTGAAGAACCAATATAAGCCGAACATGGTTCTGCTCACCGAGACATTATGGCAACCTGGCGAAAACCACGGGGTCATCCCTCTCCGTTTTCCTTCAGTGAACCGGTTTGAAATCCCTGGCCAGAATAACTCGGGTGGAATGTGGTTTGCATGGAATGATAGTGTGAGGGTTAATATTGTCAATGACCCTAATAGCTTCTCTGTAACTGCTGTTCCAAATCGTTAAGAGCTAGATTATGATAGGTATGTATGTTTTTAAATATATGTGTGATTGTAATGTAATATAAATAATGTAAGAGTGTGTATGTGTGTGTTTGTAAGCGTGATTGTAATAAATCAATAAAATCCTGTGTGTTTGTGTTAGTTTAGCATGTACCAACTCAAAATTTAATTGGTTTAGAGAACTTACCTGAACACCGATGTTGTGATACTCAACATCGATGTTGTGGCCATGTTGCTAACATTCTAGATTCGCCTTCAGTTCTTCTTTGTTCCCCCTATCATTTTGCTTAATTGGCCTTCATAATATGAGTTCTTCAAGGAGGGTTGCACATGCCCAAATCCAGCCTTATTTTTGTGAATTGATCTTCTTTCAAAGGCTTGGTGAAGATATCTGCAAGTTGTCCATCGGTCTTGACAAAATCAAGTCTTATATCTTTCTTTTGCACATGATCACGAATAAAATGATGTCTAATCTCTATATGCTTTGTTCGTGAATGCTGGATAGGATTCTTAGTGAGATTGATGGTACTAGTACTATCACAGTAAATAGGAATAGATTCAAACTTCAAGCCATAGTCTTCAAGAGTATGTTTCATCCACAAAACTTGAGCACAATAGGAACCTGCAGCTATATATTCCGCTTCGGTAGTGGAAGTAGCTACGGAATTTTGCTTTTTGCTAGACCATAAGACTAATGCTTGACCAAGAAATTGACATGTACCACTAGTGCTCTTTCTATCTAAGGTACTCCCTGTAACGTTCCGGTTTGTCGACTGTCACTACAGACCAACACGGGACCTTTCCAACATGCTTTGTCCTCACTCGCACGTTTCCGGGGAAAACTTCCCAGGAGGTCACCCATCCTAGAATTTCTCCAAACTCCTCAAAGTTAAGTACCTCAAGTGTCATTAAAAGATTTTTCCCCCATATATACCATTAGATCAACCTCAAATTAATTTCAAGAAGTTATCATCTCGAACAAGATTAAACCCATATAATCATTTCACAAGTAAATCTAAGTCCTCGAGCACAACAAGTCAGATTACAAGTAACATCATCACCAAGATTACTAGAATCATATCCATAGGAACCACATCAAATCATCCCTCGACAGATGTATCATCCGAAAACAAAACGATGGTTCTTTCTTGTATTGGCCAGTTCCATTTCAGGAACTATCAAACATGTTACCGTAGGGAAACCCCTTCCAGCAACAACACAGGAAAAACAGCAACGGTGTACTCACACCGACACAAAAGCGTAAGCAAAGAATTGGGAGTCTACACCGACTCCGATAACGCAGTGGATATTCCACAAAATAAACTCTACTACAGCCTAAGCTGTAAAGATAAACATATCATTTAAACAATAATACCGGGTCACTCCGACCCTCAGCAGGTGCGTGTCCTCCACCGGATCCATAGAAAGACTCACTATATGAAAGCATTTGACAAATGCAACAACCGACTCAAACAGGAGCAGATTTATGCACATAAGTGAAAAACACGTATCCAAACATCCCAAAGGATCTACAGCCTGCTCTGCTACCAACTGAAACGCCCGTGTCCCAATTTATTAATATGAGTTATAAATTAATTACAGATTGCCCAATCCTCCCTTCTCACTTTCTCTTCTTCTCCATCCCTTCCTTCGGGCCACCGTCACACTTGTACACGCCGTCGCCCCAGTTCAAGTCGAGCCACCGTTGTCGAGCTGAGGGAGGAGGCGGGGGTCCGGTTCAAGGTCTGGGCTCAGACTTGCAGCGTGACGGGCGCGACGGGCACTGGAGCCTCTCGACTCGAGCCGTGTGTGGCCGTGTTGTGGTGTCGCCGTCGCTGTCTCTCGCGCAATCGTTGCCTGGTAAGTTCGATGACCTTTCTCTCTCCCTCGTTTTCTTCCGGCTGTGTTGAGGTTGTTGTTGATGTCGTGGTGTTTGTGGTCGGGTTCGGTGTAAGGAGGCTGAGGCTCAGGTTGGCTTCTGTGTGTGCGGGCCAGAGGGATGGTGTGACTGAACTGTCACTACCGCCGTGAACGGGTAAGCTGCCTTGCTTCCCCCTTTCTCGTTTTCCTTTCCTTCTCTCTTTGAACTTTTGGGTTTGTAGTGCTGATTTTGGGTCTGTTTTGATGGCGGCTGTATTGTGTTGTGAACGGTTGCGGGGCCGGTGGTGGCTGGCTTGTTTCGGGTAGCGAGAGGGGTACCTCGGCGGTGTTGATGGCCTTGCTGCTGGGTCGTCGACGAGGTGTTTGTGATGGCTACCAGCAGTTCTTCGGCAGTGGACAGTACCGAGACTTGGGCAGATTGTTCCGGTGAGTAATTCCGAGGACTGCCTTGGTGTTCCAATTCGCTTAGTTGTGTTTATGTGCTTTAGGAGTTGTTTGATGTTAGATTGTGTTTTGTTGGAATGGACAGAAGGGTGGGCGTGCTTGTCGGGATGTAGGAATTTCTCCGGCATCTTGGGGTCTTTTCCGGCGATGCTGTGGCCGGAATCCGGCGAGACGAGGCACTGTTTCGGCGAGCATTGGAAACCGGCATTAATCGGTAAACTCCTAGCGATGCCGCAATTGGTCTTGTACATGTCATGTACTGCATTTAATCCATGTATCGGAAATAAAAGATATTAGTGGAAACCGAGTGGGATGAGTTGAGAGGTACGTGGCCGGAATCGTACTGACGTACATAGTCTCTTTAGGCCGAAAAATGTCTGGGCTTGGGAGTTCGGTTAATGTGATTTTGAGGATGGGCCGGGCTTAGGCCCAATTAATGTCGTATTAATTTTATATGGGCTTTTAGGCCCAATGATTAATGAAGTGGGCTTTAGGCCCAATGACTTGTATTTGAGATGGGCTTTAGGCTTGATAAGGTTGATTAAGTTTATATGGGCTTAGGCCCAACAACTATAATATGGATTTAAGTTAAATATGAAATTATGGAGTTTAAGGATTATATTTAGGCTTAGACCCCGATCTGTTAGTGGATTCACGGTTAATGAACACAAACGGGCTAGAAGGCTTAAGATTTCATCTTTAGCATACATTTAGTATTTGTCATGAATAAGTGTCTTATGTGACGTATATGTGGTAGGATGTTGAGGGCATAGGAATGTCGAGGCGAAACAAAGCTTCAGGTTCCGAGACAATTAATATGGCCCAGGTGAGGACTTATAAACCTTTGTATGCATTACTGCCTACAATGCTCGGTTAATTGTCTTGGAATATAAAGTGGTGTTATTTGCTTGGTCTTTAATGCTGTATGCATGCTTGCCTGTTGTGCTGTTGTTGCTATTTGCAAAGTGAATTATGTTGATGTTACCTATGACGTGGTGTGCAAGATTATGTGGCCTGTTTGTCTGATGTGATGTATTGTGCCTGTCTAGTATGACTTGTTTGGTTATGATAAACACATGAGGTTTAGATTGTGGTTTGTGTGGTGGACTATGGGCTGGGGCCTGGACTTGAGGATAAGATATTAAATCCACACATCACTGTTGATCATAACTTATGGTACAACTCTTAAAACATTATTGAGAATAACGAACTATAATAATTCTACTGTGGGGCTGTTGACCGGTTGGTTCGAGCGGGAAGTAATACCCCTTGGGATGGCATGCGGTTTGCAAGTGGGCCTGTGATGGCCGGTTCTACCTCCCTCTTTCTATCTCCCTCTTTCTATCTCCCCCTTTCTATCTCCCTCTTTCTCTCTGTCTCTCTCTCTCTCTATGGATATGTTTGGGCTTCGTGCCTGGTTTATTTGGGCTTATGCCTGGTTGTCTCATGAGACGGGACCGAGCTCGACGCACACAGTAGAGGGCCCTAATAAAATATTTAAACCTAATAACAAAGATAATAATATAGGTAATGACAAGTGATGGTTTGAAGTCTGATGATGTCTTGCTCTGTGTATTGTGGTTGTTGTTGTTGATGCCGGTGTACTTGTAGTTGATTTGTATTTGTATATTATTGGTTTATTTGTTTGCGGTGAGACAGTGGTTGGTCTCACCCCCTCACAGTTTTACACAGGTTAGCTGATCGATGATTAGAAGAGCATATCAGCAGGTGGCGGTGCTTTCCTCTCCTCGGGTCGGATCCATAGAGTTCACTGCATATATGTTATCATATCTATAGTCTTCCGCTGCATACTCGTTGTTGTGTAATTTGTTGTATAATTGTTCATTGATTATGTGGTTGATATTGTGTCCCGTGGTGAAGGGCATTTTGGTCACTTCACATGCTATACATTCTTTAATGGATGATTTGGGATACGGGTGTCCCGGGAATGATAAGGGCAAATTGGGCAATCTGTAATTAATTTATAACTCATATTAATAAATTGGGACACGGGCGTTTCACTCCCGGCAAAATCCACATCGGAATAACTAGTGAGAGTAAATGAACTCACTTTGGGATACCAAAGACCAAGGTTAGGAGTCCCTTTAAGATACTTAAAAATGCGTTTAATAGCACGTAAATGAGACTCTTTTGGACAGGCTTGAAATCGTGCACATAGACATACACTAAACATGATGTCCGGTCTAGTAGCTGTTAGGTAAAGCAAACTTCCGATCATACCTCTATATAGCTTGATATCCACATCTTTACCTTCTTCATCCTTGTCAAGCTTAGTGGTAGCGCTCATGGGTATTGGGCTAATCTTAGCACCATCCATTCCAAATCTCTTGAGTAACTCCTTTGTATACTTGGCTTGGTTAATGAATGTGCTCCCTTCAAGTTGTTTTACTTGAAATCCAAGAAAATAAGTTAACTCCCCCATGGAGCTCATCTCAAATTCACTTTGCATGGATTTTTCAAATTCCTTACACAAAAACTCATTAGTAGCACCAAAAAGAATATCATCCACATATATTTGAACAATGAGTAATTCATACACATGAGATTTTACAAACAAAGTAGTATCAACCTTTCCTCTTGTAAAACCACTAGAAACAAGGAAGTTACTTAGCCTTTCATACCAAGCTCTTGGAGCTTGTTTCAAACCATAGAGTGCCTTTTTGAGTTTAAACACATGATGAGGAAACTCATGATTTTCAAAACCGAGGGGTTGCTCAACATACACTTCCTCCATGATGTAGCCGTTTAAGAATGCATTCTTGACATCCATTTGAAACAATTTAAACGCTTTATAAGATGCATATGCAAGAAGCATGCGAATAGATTCTAATCTAGCAATAGGAGCAAATGTTTCATCAAAATCAATGCCTTCTTCTTGATTATAACCTTGAGCAACAAGTCTAGCTTTGTTTCTCACAACAATACCATTTTCATCTAACTTATTCCTAAAGACCCACTTAGTACCAATAACGGGATGATCATGAGGTCTAGGAACAAGATTCCAAACTTGACTTCTATCAAATTGATTTAACTCCTCTTGCATAGCAATAACCCAACTTTCATCATTAATAGCATCTTTAACATTTTTAGGCTCAACTTGTGACAAGAATGCAATATGACCATTTAAATTATGTAAAGATGATCTAGTGATTACCCCTTTTGAGGGATCTCCAAGAACTGCACTAGGAGAATGTCCCCTTGGTGGCTTGACTTCAATTGTTCCCTTATCCTTCTCTTGTGCATCAAAAGATTGAGAAGAAGAAGTATCATCATTTTTGGGTTCACTTGTACTTGTTGGTGAAGAACTATGATCCAATGAAGTTTGGCTAGTTGAAACGTCAACATTCATGCTTGGTGAAGGTCTATGTGTGAAATCTATTATATCATCGTCTCTATCACCATTTAAATCAACTTCATCAAATACAACATGCATGGATTCTTCAACAAGAAGAGTCCTTTTGTTATACACAAGATAGGCCTTACTAGTAATAGAGTAACCAAGAAATATACCTTCATCCGATTTAGCATCAAACTTACCGAGATTGTCTTTGGTATTAAGAATATAGCATTTGGATCCAAATACCTTAAAGTAATCAATATTTGGTTTTCTACCATACCACAGTTCATAAGGAGTTTTCTTGAAGATAGGCCTTAAGAAGACTCTATTTAGCACATAACACGCGGTATTAACCGCTTCGGCCCAAAAGTATGAAGGTATATCATTTTCATTTAACATAGTGCGTGCCATTTCTTGCAATGTCCGATTTCTTCTCTCAACAACCCCATTTTGTTGAAGTGTTCTAGGAGTAGAAAAGGTGTGTTCAATGCCACATTGTTCACAATAATGATCAAACAAAAGATTATCAAACTCACCACCATGATCACTTCTAATTTTAGAAATCTTATAACCTTTTTCAGTTTGCAAATGTCTAACAAGGCATCCAAACTCATACAAAGCATGATCTTTACTAGCAAGAAATATAACCCAAGAAAATCTAGTGTAATCATCAACAATAACAAAAGCATAATTCATACCACCAAGATTAGTTGTCCTCATAGGACCAAAAAGATCAAGATGCAAGAGTTCAAGAGGTCTAGAAGTTGTTACCATATTTTTGGCTTTAAAGGAGCTTTTAACTTGCTTTCCAAGTTGACAAGCTCTACATACTCCATCTTTTTCAAATTTGAGCTTGGGTAGACCCTTAACAAGGTCCTTCTTGGATAGTTTTGAAATTAGTTCCAAATTGATGTGTCCAAGCCTCCTATTCCATAAAGTAGGTGTTTCCATCTTTGCACTAAAACACTTAACATCATTGTTAGCAACTTTTTTCAGGTTAATTGAGTAAAGATTTCCGATCCTTTTACCAAAAAAAGTCAATGATCATCAAAACATCTAGTAACCATGCACTTAGTAGATTCAAAGGTGACTCTATATCCCTTATCACATAGTTGACTTATACTTAAGAGATTGAACTTTAAGTTATCAACAAGAAGCACATGCTCAATAGTAGGATTAGAACCAATATCACCAATACCAAGTATTTTACCTTTAGAGCTATCACCAAAGGTTACTTTACCTTTACCTTTACCTTTCAATGATGAGAACTTTGATTGATCACCCGTCATATGGCGTGAACATCCACTATCAAGTACCCACTCATCTTTGTCATCCTACAAAAACAAACAAGATTTAGGTACCCAATCAATCTAGGGTCCTTGAATGTTAGCTCTAGTACCTTTAGGTACCCAAACATATCTTACATGTGAATTCTTTCTCATGAATATGCAAGTACGAATTCCATGACCATGTTTACCACAATTATAGCATGTGATGGAAGGAATATAAGAATGATCACGAGCACTATCATGGTATGATTGTTGCCTTCCACTATAGGTATGTAACTTAGCATAGTTATGAGATGATCTAGCTCTATATATTTGCGCTTTTGAATTGTAACCATAAGATTTTGCATTGTATGCAAATGATCTAGTATGTGGCGTAATATCATTGATTTGTGTTCTAGTATTATAAGTATATGAACTTCTACCAAGTGTGCTTGGTTTAGTGTTATAAGATCTTCCATTTTCAGCATTGTGTACATGTGGTCTTCTACTATTGGCATACAATCTAGCATAATGGGATCTACTATTACTTACATATGGTCTTGCTTTTTGAGCATTTGACCTTCTATGATGAGTATGTGATCTTGGGTTATGAATATGTGATTTATTATGTTGAGTAGAAGATGAAGCACTATGTACATGTGTTTTAGCATTTTGCACAATGGGTTTCACCTCATATGACATATTGGATGCTCCTAATCCTTCCTTTTGTGTTGAATTTCTTTGTTGTCCTAAAAGGAGATTAAGACTATCTCTTCCCTTTGTAAATTTTTCTAAGGTTTTCTCTAAATCCTCAACTTGAGATTTAAGAGACTCATTCTCTTTTCCCAACACAACACAAGCACATACATTAGAAGATATTGTTTCATTTAGTTCATTGTAAGACACATCAAGGGTATGCATTTCTTCTTTAAGAGTTATGAGTTGCTTTTTATAAGTTTGATTCATTTTCAGTGACTTCTCAAGTTCTTCATGCAAGTTAATGAACGCATCATGTAATTCTTCAAATGTAAAGTCATTAGAGGAATCTTTTACCTCATCATCTTCAAGAGCCATGAAGCATATATGTGCATCTTCATCACTATCCGAGTCACTTGATGATGTGTCATCTTCATCCCATGCCACCATGATTTTCTTTCCTGTGCTTTTTGAAGAATCAATTCTTGCTTTCTTTTTGTATGGACACTCTGATTTAATATGACCGGGTTTGTTGCATTTGTAGCAAACAACCGGATTTTTCTTTGTATCTTCATATTTAGAGGTGCTCTTCATATTCCTCCCTTTTTGCAATCTCTTCTTCTTGAGGAACTTCATGAACTTCCTTGTGACTAGAGCCATATCATCATCTCTGTCACTTGCATCCTCTTCGGAATCTTGAATCTTCAAGGCAAGGTCTTTCTTCTTTTCTACTTTGCCTTCAAACTTCATTCCATAAGCTATCAAAGAACCTATTAGCTCATTGTAGGATAGGACATTAAGATCTTTTGCCTCTTCAATAGCCGTGACTTTGGATTCCCACTCCTTACTCAAGGATCTTAATACTTTAGTAACTTTCTCCTTATCACTTATGGTCTTACCAAGGCTCACAAGGTTATTGCATAGAGTTGAAAACCTAGTACTCATATCATAGATGGACTCATTAGGCTTCATTGTAAAAAGCTCATATTCTCTCATAAGCCTATTGGTCTTGGATTCTTTTACTTGGTTTGTTCCCTCATGAGTTGTACATAAGAGTGTCCAAATTTCATGAGCACTCTTGCAAATTCTAATTCTCTCAAATTCTTCTTTACTTAAGGCACATAGTAAAGAGTTTCTAGCTGTGGCATCTAGAGTGCCTTTCTTCTTCTCATTTTCACTCCAATCACTCAAAGGCTTAGGTGGCCTACTCCAACCACTCTCAACAATCTCCCAAATTTCTAAACCTTGACCCTCTAGAAACATTTGCATTCTAACTTTCCAATAGTCAAAGTTTATACCATCAAAGAAAGGAGCTTTGTGGATATTATACCCCTCAAAAGCCATGATCTTTACTCAAGGAGATTAATCCTAAACAAAGAGACCTTGCTCCGCTACCAATTGTAAGCCCAAACAAGCTAAGAGGGGGGGTGAATTAGCTATTAAGAACTAATTAAAAACTTAAAACAATAATAATTGCGGAATTAAAAAGGGAGAGAAAGGCAAACCGATTTATACTGGTTCACACACACACAACCCGTGTGGCTAATCCAGTCCTCCGAGAGACTCTCTCGAAGATTCCACTATCACCGTTAAGCTTCCGGGTGCTTAACAAACCGTTGACAACCTGAGAGATCAAATCGCATGAACCTCAACAACCTTGCTTGAAGATACCTCACTTCAAGACTTCTCACATAGGAAGAATACAACTCCCTATGAATTTACAACAAGGGAACAATCCTCCCTTAGGGTGTATGTTAATACAAATGTCACTCAAAACAAAACTCTCTTTAAGAGTGGGTATGAGTATACAAAATAAGCTCCATAAGATTAACTCTCAATTCTCAATAATATTGGCTCATGAAAATTAAATTGTATGTATCACAATGAATGCTTAAAAATATGGAGAGTTGAGATGAATAACCATAGACCTAAAAGCTCTATTTATAAGGATAAAAACATGTATGACCGTTGGGAAAAAATCTAAAACATCTTTAGACAAGATAGTATGAGAAGGTAAAAAGTATGTCTGCTCATGACGACTGAACATCGATGTTGAAAATCAGGACATCGATGTTCTAGCCTTTGAGTATGTATTATTGGTCCAACGGTCACAAGGACATCGATGTTGTGAACATGGACATCGATGTCCTGGCCAACAAATATGAATTATTGGGCTAACGGTCACTTGGACATCGATTTTGCCAAAGAGAACATCGATGTTGTTACTTTAATGATCATGACCCGAGACGAAATAACATAGATGTTCATTATTTGGACATCGATGTTGTTATTTCGACGCCCATGACCCGAGATGAAATAACATCGATGTTCATGGTTGGACATCGATGTTTTTGAACACTGTCAGAAACAATTTTGGAACCGGATTCAATTGGACATCGATGTCGGGATACTGAACATCGATGTTCTGATGGTACAAAGCAATTTTTAGGTGCAACGGTCACAAGAACATCGATGTTCAAAAGCTTCTGCTAGTTTTTAAAACATGTTTGAAGGCAGGACATCGATGTTGGAGATCTGGACATCGATGTTCATAGCTTTAAAAAGACATTTTAATGAAACGGTGCAATTTGATGCATGAGTAGAATTAATTTTGTTTTGAGCCAAATATCTTAGAGAGATTGAGTATTTAACCTTGTACAAAATTGAGTTCCTAACTCTTCTTGTTCTTCTTGCTTGATCTTGTCACTTCCATTCTTGAACTCTTGATCACATAAGGTCTTTGCTCTTGATTAATTTCTTTTTGCTTTATAATCCTAATACAAGGTTGATTTGTCATTATCAAAACCTGAATAGGATAAAGAGATATTAAGCAAAATATTATTTTCAATAATTTTCCCCTTTTTTATAATGACAAACAAGTTGAAGTATGTGCCCATTAGTTCCCCCTATGTTTTAGCAATGATGCTTTTTAACTTGGTGTGCACATACATGTTAATTTTTTCCCCTTAAGCAAAACATTATTTTCAACAGAAACTGCATCACAGGTAGAGACTATTGTTTCACATACACATACAAAGCCAGAAACTGTATCTGTATTTAAAGAGAGATAATGAAGAAGAAATGATAAAAGGTTAGTTTTGAATAACAATATTAATAGTTATTATCAGATAACAATAATAGAGGCAAAAACATAATATATTAATATATATATATATATATATGTGTGTGTGTGTGTATGTGTGTATATATATTTTAATATTGAATTTCAACTGCAAAATACAATGACGATGACTTATTAGTTTTTTCTGATAAGAGTTTAATTCTTATCACGATATAAGTTTTTGATTCTTATGAGGATCTTTTAATATTGAATTTTAACTTTTAGCCTAAATCATATGAGGATATAACATATAAGTTTTTCAGATGAGAGTTTAATTCTTATCAGGATCTTCTTAATATGAAATTTATTTTTTTTGGATAATTATATTTGTCATTATGGACATGTCAAAATCTAATTGATTAAAACTATACCTAAAACCCTCCACATGGCAATACAGAAAGATCCCAAAAATCCTATGTGTCAACACCTGGTAAGGGTAACAACCTTGATAATATTAATAATGGAGAATAATTAAATATAGATGGAGGGAGATTAAGAAGAGAGGTGTATGGAGATGAGAAGAGAGTAAAGTTTATGGTGGGATAGAAGTGATACGGCAACACTACCAGAACAAAGCTAGATAGCACCTCCGATTCAATCAAGTCACCAAGATCAGAAATCAATTCAACCAAAAGCTTTAGTGATTACCTCTATCACCTCAAAACACAGCAAAGGCGTTAAGCAACAATAGAGTAATAAACACAAAGAATCTTATAAACGCCACAAGCAATTCAATTACTTGATAAGTAAACACAATCCCTAAAATAAGCAAGAAGAAATCAATTCTACTTGCATATAACCAAGGTAATGAAAACCTCAAACTTTATTATCAAATAGCAAGAATAATGTGTGTCCAAAATATGTAACCCCTAGGTCCTATATATACTAAAACTAAGAGTCTAAAGGTCGGCCAAATACGACCGCTACACCAAACCGTATTCCACTTGGATTCTTACTACTTTGACTTTTGTCGACTTAACCAAACATTATATCATTACCGGGTAAAGTATTAGTAATAAATATTGAGCAGCCCATTTAGCCCATTGATTCCACTAGCCCAACGAAAATTGTGTGTGTCCTAGTTACTTGAATTAAATACTATTAACCCACATAATCAAACCTATGCCACATATTATATTTGTTTTAATAAATAAAATTCGGCAACCTATATAATTAAAAATAAAGGGATATGTCGATTGGACCAAGAGGGTCTAAATCGACTAGGCTTCAATCTCTAATGATGAAACACATATTGGCTTCTTATTGTACTCCTCTCCAAGCTTGAACATCTTATCTTCTTGCAATTCTTGACTAATCCAAGCTTGAGCAAAGTGTAGCATGTGATTCTTGATCATCTTCAATCGAGCTCTTGTGATTGGTCCTTGAGGCAAGCTAATGGCCCCGTCATCCCCTTCAGTTCCACTCGGTGCTTGCTTGCTTGCATCATTCCCTCCCTCTTCAAAAGGATTCGCCCTCGAATCTAAACCTGCAATGTCAAAGGGAGAAAGATCAGCAACATTGAAAGTAGCACTCACAGCATACTCACCAGGCAGATCTATCTTATAAGCATTGTCATTGATGCGCTCCAGCACTTTAAAAGGACCATCTCCTCTTGGATCCAATTTAGATTTCCTGTGATGAGGAAACCTCTCCTTCCTAAAGTGCACCCAAACCCAATCTCCAGGTTCAAACTTAACAAGCTTGCGTCCACGATTAGCTCTTTGTGCCACTTTAGTGTTCTTCTCCTCAATGCGCATTCGAGCCTTCTCATGAATAGTCTTAACCAACTTAGCTCTTTGATGCCCATCTACATTAACAATCTCATTCAAAGGTAAAGGCAACAAATCCAAAGGGGTTAGTGGGTTAAAACCATACACAATCTCGAATGGAGAATAACCTGTAGAAGAATGAATGCTCCTATTATAAGCAAACTCAATCAATGGCAAACAATCTTCCCAAGTTTTCAAATTCTTACCCACAACAGCACGCAATAAAGACCCTAAAGTTCTATTAACCACTTCAGTTTGACCATCAGTTTGAGGATGACAAGCAGTAGAAAATAACAACTTGGTCCCTAACTTACTCCATAAAACTTGCCAAAAGTGACTCAAGAACTTAGTATCCCCATCAGAAATAATTGTCCTAGGAATGCCATGCAAACGAACTACATCCCTAAAGAACAAATCAGCAACATGTGAAGCATCATCAGTTTTATGATAAGCAGTAAAATGAGCCATTTTACTAAACCTATCAACAACAATAGAAATGCTATCACGACCTTTCCTTGTCCTAGGCAAACAAACCACAAAATCCATTGATAAATCAGTCCAAGGAACATCAGGAACAGGTAAAAGAGTGTACAACCCATGAGGTTGCACCCTAGAATTGGCATGTCGACATGTGACACACCCATTACAAACCTGCTCAACATTCTTCTTCATATTAGGCCAATAAAAGTGTTCCTGCAGAATGTCAAGGGTTTTAGAAATACCAAAGTGACCCATCAAGCCACCATCATGAGATTCCCTAACCAAAAGCTCACGCATTGAACAAGCAGGAATGCAAAGTTTATTCTCACGAAATAGATACCCATTATCTCTATAAAACTTTTGAAAACCAAATTGTTCACATGCATCATACACATTAGCAAAGTCAGGATCAGATTTATACAAGTCCTTAATATACTCAAATCCAATCAACTTAGAACTAAGAGAAGAGATTAGAGCATACCTTCTGGATAATGCATCAACAACCACATTATCCTTACCTTGCTTATAGCGCACCACATAAGGGAATGTCTCAATGAACTCCAGCCACTTGGCATGCCTCTTATTCAGCTTACCTTGCCCTTTCAAATACTTTAGGCTTTCATGATCAGTGTGGATCACGAATTCCTTAGGCCACAAGTAATGCTGCCATGATTGTAGTGCTCTCACCAATGCATAAAGCTCCTTCTCATAGGTGGAATAATTGAGTTGAGCTCCCTTCAGCTTCTCACTAAAGTAAGCAATAGGTTTCTGTTCCTGCAAAAGAACAGCACCTATGCCTATACCAGAGGCATCACACTAAATCTCAAAAGTAGAATCAAAGTTAGGCAATTTAAGAATAGGAGCAGAACATAATTTTTCTTTCAAAGTTGCAAACGTCTACGCCTGTGCATCACCCCCACTTAAATCCAACTTCCTTTTTGACAATATCATTCAATGGTCCAGCAATGGTACTAAAATCCTTCACAAACCTTCTATAAAAGCTAGCAAGTCCATGAAAAGATTTTACATCAGAGAAAGTAGTAGGCGTGGGCCACTCCTTAATGGCTTTCACCTTCTCTTGATCAACTTTTATCCCATTAGCACTAACAACAAAATCAAGAAAGACAACATGATCCATGCAGAATGTACACTTCTTAAGCTTAGCAAATAACTTTTCAGCCCTAAGCGCATCCAATTCTAGCTTAAGATGTTACATATGCTCATCAATACTCTTGCTATAGATCAAAATATCAACAAAATACACAACAACAAACTTTCCAATGAAATAGCGCAAGACATGATTCATTAAATGTATAAAAGTACTAGGTGCATTAGTTAAACCAAAAGGCATTACCAACCATTCATACAACCCATACTTAGTTTTAAATGCAGTCTTCCATTCATCTCCAATTTTCATGCGAATTTGATGATATCCACTCATGAGATCAATCTTAGTAAAAATGCATGCACCATGTAATTCATCAAGCATATCATCTAACCTAGGAATAGGATGGCGATACTTTACCGTTATTTTATTAACGGCGTGACAATCAACACACATGCGCCATGTTCCCTCCTTCTTTGGCACTAGAATCATAGCTACAACACAAGGAGAGAGGCTCTCACGAATCAGCCCCTTAGACAACAAGTCCTTGACTTGTGTTTGTATCTCCTTTGTCTCCTCCGAATTGGCCCTATATGTTGGCCGGTTAGGAATTTGAGCACCGGGAATGAAGTCAATTTGATGCTCAATGCCCCTTAAAGGCGGCAACTCCCTCGGTAATTCCTCCGGAAAGACATCCACATAATACTGCAAAAGAGAAATAACACAACTAGGCAACTCGGGGTTAAGGTCAGCTTGATTAAAATAAGCACCCTTGAATAAGAGTACTAACACTCCCCTCTTTTCTTCACAAGCTACTCTTAACTCTTTCATAGATGCATAGAAGTTTTGTTTCTTCCTTCCCTCTTTTTTTCTATCTTTGGTGGCGACAACACCCTCTCCTTTTTCTCTCTCTTTTCCTTTCTTTTCCTCTCCTTTTGCATGACTCTCAATCATCCTCTCTTTCTCACCATTGGAAGCCACTTCGGCATCCTTCTTCTTTTGCCATTCCTCCACGCTCCTTTTCATATGCATTTGATCATGATACACTTCTTGTGGAGTCAATGGAGCAAGTAACACCTTCCTATCTCCCATGGTGAATGAGTACCTATTTCTGAACCCATCATGCACAACTCTCCTATCATATTACCATGGTCTCCCTAGCAAGATATGACTTGCCTGCATAGGTACAACATCACATAAAATCGAATCAGAATATTTTCCAATAGAGAAGGAAAGAAGAACCTGCTTGTTTACTTTAACTTCTCCCATGTCATTCAGCCATTGTAGCTTGTAAGGTTTTGGATGTTTTTGCCACTCTAACCCCATGCGATCCACCAACATAGAGCTCACTAAATTAGTGCAGCTTCCTCCATCAATGATCAAGCTACAAACCTTGTCATTAACCAAACACCTAGTATGGAAAATATTCTCTCTTTGCTCGATCTCATCTTCCTTTGCTTGAGCATTTAAAACTCTCCTCGTGACAAATAGTTCTCTTCCCTTAAAACTGTCTTCGGCCTCTACATTGGATTCGGCTCCTATATCCTCCAATTCGGGCATATCATGTAGTGCAGAGTCGTCTTATTCCTCCGCCTCATCATCAGAAAAGAACTTGCCACCTCGAGCAATTATCACTCTTTTGTTTGGACATTGAGATGCAATATGTCCAAGCCCTAAACACTTGAAGCACTTGATTTGCCTTGTAGGGGTAGTAGAGTTCGGCTTGTAGGATGTAGAGGAACTCGGCTCGGATGTAGTAGGGAGTGTCTTGAAATCGGCAACCCTAGCTTTCTCCTCTCTTGCCTTCTCTTGTTGCCTCCCATCCCTCACAGTCCACCTTGAATTCCAATTGGATGAATAAGAATAAGCACTCTTTGGCACTTTCTCCTTCAATTGCTTCTCTATTTTGATGGCAGTTGACAACATCTCCTCCATGTCTAAGCAATTTTGCAAATCAACTTTGTGAGCAACTTCCCTGTTCATCCCAGCAAGGAATCTCACCATAGTGGTCTCCCTATCCTCATCAATGTTTGCTCGAATCATTATCTTCTCCATCTCCTTGTAATATTCTTCAATGCTCCTAGATCCTTGTAGCAATGCTTGGAGTCTTTGATGCAACTCTCTATAATATGATCGGGGAACAAACCTCTTCCTTAGGATCCTCTTCAACTCCAACCAACTATCAATAGGATCCTCCCCAAGGCACAACCTGTCACCTTCAAATCTGTCCCACCAAACCAAAGCATAATCAGCAAACTCAACCACAGCTAATCGTACCTTCTTTTCTTCAGAATAATTCTGGCAAGCAAAGATTAATTCCACTCTCTTCTCTCATTCGAGATAGACATCAGGATCTTCCTTTCCTTGGAAAGAAGGAATTTTAAGCTTAATGCTCCTAAAATCAGTATCTCCACGATCTCTCTGGGCATCCCTCTCACGCCTCCCATGTCTACCATGCTCTTGGTCTTCTTCATCATCTTCATCATATAATCGACCTCTTCTCGACGGTGGTAGGTGAACTCCTCCTCCTCTCCTAAGTGGTGGGGGAAGCTGGCGCACTCTTGCAGCAGTAGGGCAATTATCATCCTCATCATCATCAACATCTCGGTGCTCCTCCCTAGCTCGTTGATTGCGTGGGGGTTGGTCAACAGGTGCTTCCTCTCTTGTCGCCACCCTTGCAGTATAATGCTCTTGAATGGATTGTGCTTGTTGATTCATTCTAGCGCTCATCTTAGCAAAATGATCATCTATTTGTTTAAAGAACCTCTCCATCGCCTCCATAGATGGGAGCGTCTCCTCACCAGTATTGCTTCCTCTTGATCCAACCATGATGAAATACCTACAAGAAACTTGTTAGTAATAAAAGCTCCTCACGTGTATCTCTCGTGTTTGGCTCTCGTGGAAACAATGGAACACTCGCCTTTTACCTCTCTTGAAATCTCACTTTGTTTATTCTTTAGGATCAGTAAATCTTATCAAATAATAAACAAACCTGCAACACTTCAAGAAAGAGTCAAAGATTTCCTATCAAGAAAATAGACAATTCAACTCTAGAGGCAAAAATTGACTCCTGAAAGAAAAGATAGTCACACACAAAGAACAGGAAACTTGTATGTGATGAATATTGCAATAATCGAACAATATGAAACAAAGATTGCTCAATTAGAAAAAGCTGAAAGAAAAACACAACAAATAAGCAGAATCAAAAAAAATTACCCAACTAGATACCCTAACAACCCGCGTAAAGTATCCAATTTTTCTGCAATAATCCAATACCAAGGCTTGCCGAATTCTCCTTTTACTCTTCTTTTCATTTTTTTTTAAAAAAAAAGGTAATATGCTTTTTGTCGATTTGCAGCAAAACAAGCCAAATACTTTTAATATGCTTACACAATTAGCTTCGGCCAAACAACAATCCAAAAACGCATACACCTTCTTTTTTTTTTAATATATATAGCAACAACTAATGTCGGCAAAGTGTATGAATATCCAAATTGAATTGGGAATTAGCCACCTCAAGCAAATCGACTACACACTTCAGCAAACTCACAACGCACCTTTCTTTCTTTTTTTTAATAGAATAATACGACTAATGCAAACTGAAAGAGATAAGCTAACAACACAACAGGTCTATGCCGACAGCAACAAAGACAGCAACCGAAACTTCTTTTTTTATATATATATAATTTCGGCAACACCAAAAACACAAAGAACAGAAAAAAAAAACTAAATTGCAGAAAGTAAAGGGATACGTAGTTGAAATTGATACCTAGGCTCTGCTACCAAGATGATACGGCAACACTACCAGAACAAAGCTAGATAGCACCTCCGATTCAATCGAGTCACCAAGATCAGAAATCAATTCAACCAAAAGCTTTAGTGATTACCTCTATCACCTCAAAACACAACAAAGGCGTTAAGCAACAAAAGAGTAATAAACACAAGGAATCTTGTAAACGCCACAAGCAATTCAATTACTTGATAAGTAAACACAATCCCTAAAATAAACAAGAAGAAATCAATTCTACTTGCAAATAACCAAGGTAATAAAAATCTCAAACTTTATTATCAAATAGCAAGAATAATGTGTATCCAAAATATGTAACCCCTAGGTCCTATATGTACTAAAACTAAAAGTCTAAAGGTCGGCCAAATACGACCGCTCCACCAAACCGTATTCCACTTGGATTCTTACTACTTTGACTTTTGCCGACTTAACCAAACATTATATCATTATCGGCTAAAGTATTAGTAATAAATATTAAGCAGCCCATTTAGCCCATTGATTCCACTAGCCCAACAAAAATTGTATGTGTCCTAGTTACTTGAATTAAATACTATTAACCCACATAATCAAACCTATGTTGCATATTATATTTGTTTTAATAAATAAAATTCGGCAACCTATATAATTAAAAATAAAGGGATATGTCGATTGGACCAAGAGGGTCTAAATTGACTAGGCTTCAATCTCCAATAATGAAACACATATTGGCTTCTTCTTGTACTCCTCTCCAAGCTTGAACATCTTATCTTCTTGCAATTCTTGACTAATCTAAGCTCGAGGAAAGTGTAGCATGTGATTCTTGATCATCTTCAATCGAGCTCTTATGATTGGTCCTTGAGGCAAGCTAATGGCCCCGTCATCCCCTTCAGTTCCACACGGTGCTTGCTTGCTTGCATCAAGAAGTGTTGGGTTAAGGTAATTAGCATGTGCAATTAGTGCTTAATTAATTAGCCAATTAGTGTTAATTGGTGATTTAGCTTAATTACCTAACCATGGGTTTAATTGATTTTGATTATGACAAACTATGGTTAATGTATGGTTAAGATTATTTTAATCCACCTCTCAAATCCCTAAATTAAATAATAAAATTAGATCTTTGGGGATTGAAGTTAGTGGAATAGGTGTGAGAGTTAGTGGAGTAGGCTTGTTGGCTTGGCATGCTTGAGAGGTTGCTTTCATGGTAGTTGGACCACCAACTTGACCTTGATAATCTTGAAACTTGGTGACACTTGTTGGAGCAGCTTCCATAATCTATAACCCTAGTACCTAGCTCATTTTGATTGTGCAGGTGTTGGATTAAAGTTTTGGACAGGTTTTATAACGGCTTATTTCGATTCTGTCTAACCTAGGATCATCAAACCTAGGAGTCTTCTAAGCATGTGCAGACTATCTTGAACTTTGAAGCCACCTGTTGAAGATGCTCCCATGCATACAAAACCTGGAATTTTGTTTCTTTCAACTCTGTAGGTGCTTGATTAAAGGACTAGAAAGCTCCTCAACGGATCAATTCGATTCAGTCTAACCTAGGAAGATACAACCTAGGAGTCTGCTGAGCATGTATAGACCACTTTCTGGAAATTGGAGAGATGAACGTTCTGCCGCCGACGATGCTAGATCTAGAGGTAGCTGAAAATGACAGCTAGCTGTGAGGACCCGACCAAAAATTAATTTCATCCCTCACTTTAACCTTGCACATTCTTCTTATGGTTAATCCAACATCAACGGAGTTGCCACCCGAATTTTATTAAAATCAAAATCCAGGGAAAAACTTGACACCCGTTACCCGAGGCAACCAATCATAGCAGACCAAAGATGTGGAATTCAGGAGTTCGTCACAGATGAGAAGGTGTTAGGAATCCATCAATATTGGGGCGAAATCATATGCAATTGAAGAGCAAAGTATTTCCTATGCAGCAACCAACACAACGACAAAAATAAAACAAAAATAAAAGCAAAACATAAAATAAACACATAATTGAGCTTGAGATTCCACCACTAGGATCCACCTACGTACTCCGTCAACCAGATTCAAAGCTCACGTAGTTCTTACGTGACATCCCAACACAACACAACAACATCACAACACAACAACACAATAGCAACATCACGATAAGATAATAAAATGAAGACACACAATTTGGCTTGCATCCCATTGGCAACTTGAGACTACCTACGTACCCATATGACCGAGGTCAAGGTCACGTAGTTCTAAAATGGTTTTGCACAATAATCAAAGCATCAACAGCATCATCATCATCATACTATCACGTCACAACAACAAGCCCTCCTCTAGCTCCTATGCGTTTTCCGCTCCTTAGTTGAATCTTGGTCTGAATTCAAGCAGCCAATCGATGCAGAAGGCGGCTGAATCAGTATCTGGCGTCAACAGCAAAAATATAGATCTTTCTTTTAGCTATCCACAGACACTAAGAAAGTAGCAATCCTACATTTACAGCTCCAGATATTGCAATTTTACCGAGACTGCAAAGAGAAGAAGTCTCCTCCCGGGTTTGTACTCTTTTCTCCAACGATTTGCTTTGATTGGCCTCCTTCTTGCACTCCTCTTGATCTCCTCTCGGTACTGACTTTTTGCTACTTCTCTCCATGAGATTTCTCCAAAATAACAGCTCCTAAGAAGGTTTCTAACCTTAAAGAAGAAGAGTTTTCCCTAAGTTTCCAACCTATAGTGTGTAGAAGAATAATTCTAATGTGTATCCCAATTGTGTGTAATGAGGGGTCTATTTATGGTGTTCAGGGGACCAAGGGTCGTCCTAATAATCTAAGGGTCGAGAATAAACCCCTAAATCTGACGGTTAAGAGCTAGGATTTAAGAAAAGAGGAAAAAACTAGAAAATTTCTGAAATTGAGAGACATGACCGTCGGAGCTTGGAGGTCTTCTCTACATGAGGCCTGGAGGTCATCTCGACATGACCGCCACCGTCTGGGGCAACTTTTCCTTTTTTTGGATTTTTTCTCCTCTAATTTGATTTCTACTTGGTTTCCACGCCCTCTAGAATATTCCCTGACCTAGAAACACTCTAAACTTGTATCCCACTCCATCACTTTTCCTATTTATCAACTACACATCAAATTATTCCTCTTTTCTATTCAAAACACCATAAAAACACAAAATAGGCTAGATATATATTTAACCCTAAATTTTCACGAAAATTAAAATTAAAATTGGGCTACAGGTAATGTGTTTAAATGGGCTGCTACTACTGAAAAATCCATATTTTATTAGCCCAGACTTAATATTTATTCATAACTTAAAATTAAATCATCTCAAAGTCTGACATCAACAGCAAAATTGTAGATCGCTTTCTCAGCTTTCCAAAGACACCAAGATCATAGCAAACCGACATCTACAACTTTAGATATTGCGATTCTCCCGAGACTGCTCACACTAGAACTTTCTTCTCGGGAAACACCTCTCTTCTCCAATGATTTGCTTTGATCCACCTCCTTCTTGCCCTTTTCTTGCTCTTTTCTCACTGTTACCTTGTTGCTACTCCTCTCTACAAAATTTCGCCCGAATCTCAGCCCTTACTAGGGCTCCCAAGCTTAGAAAGAGAGAATTCTTCCAAGCACCTATGCTTATGTGTTTATAGAGGGGGAATAGAGAAATTGTTTGTGTTTGAGGAGGAATGAGGGGTCCTATTTATAGTGTTTAGGGTGCCTAGATTTGGCTTGATCTAAGGGTCGGGATTGAATCCCTATATCCAACGGTAGATACCCAGAATCAAGAAAACAGGAAAAAAAAAGAAAATTGCCGAAACTGGGAGTTATGTCCGCCCAGCCCTGGTGGTCCTCTCCCAGCGACCGCCTGGGGCTGGCGATATTCTCGCGAAGCCCTCCAGGTGTTGGCGGTCATGCAAGCATGTCCGTCGGCGCCTGTTCCCTTATTCGTTCTTTCCTTTTCCGACCCGATCCTTTTTAACTCGATTCTCACGCATTTCCTTACAAGTTTTTTGCCTATTTTCTGCTCCAGAAACCACCCTAACTTGTAGCTTATCCTCCCCTTTTTCCTATTTTCTTTTCTTTCCCTCCACTGCACTCTTATTACCATAAAACACAAAATACAATTATGGATACTTTTTAATTCGAAATTCTGACAAAATTAGGGTTAAAAAAGGTTGCTAATCTCTATGTGTTTTAATGGGCTAAAATTACTGGAGGGTCCATATTCTATTGGTCCAGACTCTTAACTTATTTCATGCCCAAAATCATTTCAAAAAGGTCTAAAATAAATAAAAATCCTAAAACAACAAAATATCCATATTTTATTAAAATCAAACCTTAAATATATTTAAACTCAGAATTAAATCATCTCAATAATCCCAAAAAAATATATTAAAAATCCAAAAATAATAAAATATTAATACTCTATTAACTTAAATCATAAACATATCCTAGCCTAAGATTAAATCATCTCATTAATCTATAGGCATAAAACACATCAATAAACTAAATCTATTATATATATATATGTAGCAGAGACACATCTCATGATTAATTCCAGAGATGACAAGTGGCAACTAAAGAGTATGTGAAAAAACCATTTGGCATCATATCTTACATTGTGTAAACTTTCTAAAGAATTGATTTTGTTGAAATTTAAATTACTTTTTTTAATCAAAAATTATATCTTTTAAAAAATTATAAGATTTATATCTATCCTATCTAAAATTTTAATTTTGAAATGATAATATTTGAATCTATCTTATTAGGTGCATCTTTTATGCTCTCTCTATATTTAAAAGCAAACACTTACTGATGTGCTCTTATTCTCTGTTGTTACTATTTTTTTTCATTTACTACTTCTCATTCAGTCTCTTTTATTTCACAGGTTAGTATTTTTTTATTTATTTTAATTTCAATTTTATTATTTTTATAAATAATTTATTAAATATGTTTTAATAATGCAATAAACATCATTTATTCTCTATTCATTCTCATTAGACATGTGAGTATATATTTTTTTAATTTATTGCATTTTAAATTATCTCTTTTTTATTTTTTAAATATATATAGATAAATATAATTAAGCCCGTGTATTGTACGGGGAAATGTACTAGTTAATAAAATATTAGTGAGTCAAATTTGGGTGTTCACACAATTCTAATTCCAAATTCATGTAGCAAAAGGGCATCTACCCAGGTTTCCAAAAATACCTCAGAGTTTAATTGTTGGAAAACTTCCTTGCAAATCGAGGGTTTCTTTAAGTGTCTATCTATCAAAACCATGGAGATTACCTGCGCTCTTTTCTTCTCTCACCACTAATGCATGCATGCAATTCGGATCCATAACATCAAAACACGACACATAAACACAAATAAACACATAACATGCGAATACACATATTTATTTCATTATGCATGAGATGCTAGGGTATGCAGCTGGTTGAGGGCCAACGGACCACCGCTAAGGGGTCGTTTGGCCTACCCCACATATGATGTAGGACGTCGCGGGCCTATCAACCCCTATCATTACTAAGTGGCGAGAAATAGGTTCACTCAAGCCATTAAGCCTGTAGGACGGTATATAACGGACTCGGATCCCCTTACCCTCTTAAGGTAGAAGGTTCACACATAATTAACGAATACAGGGCACGTAATTTCACATAATTTCCCCATATGCCTAACAAAAAGGCATACATCAATACAATAATTGCACATAATTTCTTGAACCCTCTATATCCCCAGTGGAGTCGTCATCTGTGAGTATCCAACTCAAAATTAATTGAGCCTCCCACCTTACTCTTACACCTTCTTCTGAACTAACATCCAACACCAAAGGAGTCATCACCCGAATTTTATTATTGAGCAAAATTCAGGGAAAAATCATACTTAGGCATCAAGATGTTCATAAGGCAACTAGTCATAGCGAACCAAAGATGTTGGATTCGGGGATTCGTCATAGATGGGAAGGTGTTAGGCATTCATCCATATTTGGGGCGAAATTGTGTGCAATTGATGATCAAAAGCATGCCTCATGCAACAACAACAACAAAAAAAAAAACAAAATAGAAAATAAAACATAAATGAGCTTGAGATTCCACCACCAAAATCGGCCTACATACCCCGGTGACCGGGTTCAAAGCTCACGTAGTTCTTACACAACATCATACAACAATCAAAGCATTAGTAGTATAAGAATCATGTCAATCAACTAAGAAAGATAAAAGTTTACTATTACCTCTTGTAGCCCTCCTCTAGCTCCTTGCGATTGGGTGTTTTCTAACCAGATTCTCTTCCCACTCCTTAGCTCAATTTTATGTCAACTTCAATCGCAATTTAAATTAGGGAGACGGCCAAATTAGCCTTTGACGTCAACAATAACATTGTGGATCTCCCTTTTATCCTTTCAGGGATACCAAGATCGTAGCATTCCGACACCTACTGCTCCAGATATTGTCGATTTAGTGAAACTACATGCACCAGGGATTTCTACTCGGGATCACCACCTCTTTGATAACAGAATTGCCTCCAACTGCCTTCTTCTTGCTCTCCTCTTGATCTCTACTCACTGCTAACTCTTTGCTATTCCTCTCCACGAAATTCCTCCAGAATAACAGCTCAATCAAAGATTCCTAGGCTTAGAGAAGAAGAGTTTCTCTAAGCACCTATGCTTATTGTAAATAGAAAAGAGAAGAATAATGTATGTTTTATTTGTGTTTAAGGAGGGTTCTATTTATAGTGTTCAGGGTCTCAAGGGTCATCCTATTAATCCTAGAGTCGAAATTGAACCCCTAGATCTGACGGTTAAGAGTTAAGATCAAGAAAAGAGAAAAGTTCCCGAAACTGACTCAGATGACCGCCCAGCCCTGGCGGTCATGTCGTGACAACCGCCATGGGCTGGCGGTCTTCCCTATTTGACCGCCCAGACGGGACCCAGGTACAGTTTTTATACTTTTCCTATTTTTGTACTTTTCCTCTTTAATCCAACTTGTACTTATTTTCCACGCCCTTTAGAATATTTCTGACCCAGAAACACTCCTAACTTGTCTCCCAAGCCCTAACTTTTCCTATTTATCAAAAAGACATCAGGATTTGCCTCTTTTCTAAACATTTTACCATAAAAACACAAAACAAGAAAAAGATATATTTTAATTCTAAAATTCCATTAAAATTAGTTGTGGGTAATGTGTCAATGTGGGCTGCTATTGCTGGAGGATCCATATCTTATCAATTTGGACTTTAAATTTATTCTTTACCCAAAATTAAATCATCTCAATAATAATGGGATAAAACAAATACAACGGCCAAACAAATAAAATACTCAAACTCTATTAATTCGAACCTCTAACATATCTTGACCCAGGATTAAATGATCTCAATAATCACCAAGTAAAATATATTAAATGCCCAAATCAACAAAATATTCTTGGGTCAAATTTGGGTGTTCACAATATTCAAATGTTGTTTTCTTTTTTCGGACTCTACCTCTCAAGATCCACAAAGTGTCATTACTCTCCTCATAGGACTCACACCATGGCAAGTATTCGTCGACCTCTCGGTTTTGAATATTGGTTAGCTGGCTTCCTCTTCAAAATCTCAACGATTTTTTGGTCATTTATCGGCATGGCTCATTTCTCTCTTGCATTTCAGTAAGCAATGGCTTCGACGATCATGGATATATCTATTTGTCTCTCGAGCACAATTTTTCATCCCCATGGTTGTTATGGATCTCACGCCAACTCTGGTTATCCACTCGTCTACCTCTCCAATGGTCTCTCGAGGCTACCTCAAGCTCACCATAATTGCATCATCCCAAAGGCTCGTGCCTGCTACTCCCCTTGAAAAAAGAAAATATCAAAGAAAAAGGAAATGAAAAAAGAAAGAAGAGAAAAGGAAAGTCTGCTAGGTCGAAAACTCGAAAGGGCAGCCTAGGCAAAAGTTAGGACACGACTGCTAGATTGAAAATCCGAAAGGGCGGTCTAGGTAAAAGTTAAGGTAAAGAGGGAAAATAAGAGAGTAGCCATTAACAATAAAAGAGTGCCCGAACCTCATCTGTTCTCACGGAGTCTCCGCGCCTCTGGCCCCATTGCTTAGCAAGTCGATTCTTAATGCACTTAGAAGTTTTTAATTGGCCACTCATGTGGTCCTTGTTGAAAAGAAAATTTTTCATAGTCATTGCGAATCCTTCACAGGAAGCTTTAGTATTTTTTAAGGAATAATTCGCTTTTTCCTCAGGCTACTTAACTTTCACATTGGCTCGAATAATTTTCAAAGCTCATGCATCATATTAGGAACACTTGCATCCAAACATATCATGTAGAAGTAGATGGCACTTACATTAAAAAAGAAACAGAAAAGAACAAAAATAACAGACACATCATGTATAAGTAGAGGCACTTGCATCTAAAAAAAACGTGTAGAAACTATGGGCATCCCCATGCATTGATAAGAAGACACAGTTTAGAAACATGCTCATGCATCATTTAGATATAAGACATGGATTCCTTATATGAGATAAATTTGGTTAAAGATGCATTTTCAATGAAAATGACGACATCATAAACTCACCATCTTGTATAGACTTAGATATACTAGAGTTGTTAGCAGAGGGGCACAGCATGCCCAAATCGATCAGCAGACGAGAGGTGAGAGCCGAAGAAGCATGGCATGCCCAAATCTTTTAGATGATATTGATTGTAGACCACTAGGCATGCCATGCCCACACCCGAGATGTAGAATAACCTGCAGACTCTAGGGGCATGATACCCTCTGACTTGTTTCACTTTGATATAGTTGGGCATGATGCCCTAGGAATAGATGAATTGATGATTATATTTGGGCATTCTTAATGGAATAATTTGTAAGACCTAGCTTTTTAGAAATTTGATATGTTATTGCTTTGGGCATTCTCAATGGAACAAATTGTAGAGCCCAACCTCTTTTGAAATAGTGCTAGGGGCACGGTACTCGACGTTTGTTGATTATAGACTAATGAGTATGACATGCACACTCTTAAGAACTAGATTACCCTTCCAGCTGTTATAAAGGGTACGTTAAGCCTTAATTTTGGGATCTCTTGGTCCCTCTTTTAGTCGCTTTGACTATATCCTCATGGATAGGATCTCTTGGTCCCTTTTTCTAGTGGCTTTTGACTATATCCTCATGGATAGGATCTCTTGGTCCTTTTGTTAGTCTCTTTGGCTATATCCTCAAGGGCAGGATCTCTTGATCCCTTCTTTTAGTCGCTTTGACTATATCCTCAAGGATAAGATCTCTTGATAGCTATTTTAGTCGCTTTGACTGTTTCCCTCTAGGGAAGGTAGAAGATAGTGTAGGGATGAAGCACCCTGATGATGTGAGCCATTTTTTGCAAAACCCTTTAGAACACATGGGGTAGGACCTCCAAGATTATTTTGAGAATTTTTCGAGCCCCGGGCGGGCCCCGTTTCAAAGAAACTAATGTATAATTGAAGTCATGGCCTGAAGCTATGAACTGAAGCCATAGCCTGAAGCCATGGAACCCACTTTTTCAAACTTGCATATTTACACAAGTGTCATGGAGTAAGGCTATAAATAAGGGCCTTCTCCCTTCATTTTTATTCACTCCAGGAGGCGCGCTCCTTAGTGCACGTCTTTGCACTTCTATCTTCCTCCCCGTCCCGCTTAAAGTTGAAAATAATGGGTTTGATATTCGCCCTCTTCTACCTCTTTTGTCCCCCTCTAAGTCGGAATTTGGGTGCGAAGTCAAAGTCTTCCTAAGAATCCTTTTGCAGGTTAGAGCTCTCTCTCCCTCCGTCTAAGGTACGCTTCGGGTTTCCATCGTAACGTTACGATGCCGAAATCGTTTTAGCAAATCGTCGATGCTAAGCCGTCGTAATGCCGGATAGTTACCCGGTATTTTTGTCGTGCCATGCCGTCGTAATGCTGGAATTTCCGAATCATTCGTCGATGCTCTTTTTTGACACGTTTTAATGCTAAAATGGTTTTGGTACTCGCTAACGATCCGTATGGAAACCCATTTACTTTTATGCACTTGTGTAACTGTTTGTTTTGCATCCATTGCATTATAAATGTTATGTTGCATCATTTGTTTGCATTATTGTTTGTTTGTGTCTTTGCTTGTTAGCATTGCGTGTTAGGGGGGTCCCCGTGTATGAAATGGGTACGTCTTTTAGGATAGGGCCTAAACCAACTTCTGCCCTTGATGCGAAAATCATGAAATTCGGTTTTTCAAGATGTTTTTCCTTCAATGATGATATCAAGTATTTCTCAACGATGCTTTTTGCAAACCTCTTTGGGCATAAACACCTTTATAGATGTATTCTTTTGTCAAATCCGGGCACCTTTCTCCAAAAACAGTTTTAATGCATAAAGAACCAATTTTCTCCAAATTGCACCTTTTCAAAGAAAAATCACTAAAGCTTAGTTTTCAAACACGAAATATTTTTGGTAAAAGCCACACTTTCATAGGCAATGTGAAAAGAACGAAAATGAATGTTTTGATAGTCAATCACCCTTTTTGTATCGATGTTTTGTGTCGAAAATATTCCGGCCATCTTTTGTCAAGCATTTGCTAGGTCTAGACATATCAAATGGTTTTATAACTAAAGCATTCAATATGTTTTCAAAACTTGCTCATCTATATTCTTTGAAAATTACATACATGAGTTTTATGCATAAGATTCCATCCATTCATGGAAATGATATAAGTTTGCATTGAAGACCTTTCTTAATACCCAAATGTGTTTTGTACAATGCATTTGTTTCAGACGCTATCTGAGAGCAGTGATTGCATGCACTTAGTACAGTGCTTTGAGAAGCTAAGCCCATCGTTCCAGTATAGAGCGCAGAAGTTCGTTTAAGTGAGGATTGGGCCAATTCTAGAAGAAGACCTAGGTTAGCCTTGGGGATCCCCGTTTAGAAGAACTGTGAGAGCTTTGAACCCAAGAATACATAGGCAGTCTCAAGTGGATGAGGAGGAAGCTCAAATTTGTAAATATTTTGCATTTCGTACATGTATTTATTTGTTTGTTTGGTCACATGAAGTAATTGATCCAACTATGAATTGTACACATTTGTTTGTCATCCAATATCACATACATTGTCTTAATGAAGATGGTGGTTCACGATAAACGAATCCCCGGACCCTCTTCTTCGTTTTGATTTGTGCTTTATCCGGAGTCATTGACGGGGTTTTCTCAAGTTTTTCCTAAATCAAACTTGGGTGGCGACTCCTTGTTAGTAAACAATCAAGAGAACACCAAGAACAGTGCGTGCACACTATTTCTGTGGGTTTGTTTGGATTTGTAATGATTACTTCCTGAGGAAGGGCTTGATGTTGTGAACGAAGAAAAGAGAATTGAGCAAGGGTGAAGCTCTCATGTCTCGAAAAGGAGAAATATAGTTCACAAATCAAGCCTATCCTCGCGTAAGGAACGAAAACGAGCAAGCTTTGTTCAAAGTGCGAATATCGTACAAGCGTATTCTGTCTATGGTTACTGGGTTTTAAGTTAGACCGTTTGTGACTCCTCCAATTTATATCTAGGAATATGCTTGGAACGATGGTTCTTTGGGAAGCGGTTGATTCGTCTATCCCGGGACTCATCGAATCGATTCCCTCCACTTGAACTAAGTTAGTTCATGCATTTGGGAATGATCATTGCAAGTTGCAGGTTATTGAATTTAAACCACGGTCAGGAGGCGATATCCCCGCCAACCGAGCCGCGGCGCGGTGCTCACAGCACCTTGGGAAGACAATGAGCACGCCGCAATAAGTAATTTGTAGACGTGAGTTTGATGAAAAATTGGTGAGTAAGATTACGAGGAGGATGGGAAGATGTTGTGCTCGACACAAGAGCATCTGAGGATGAATTTTTTGCCGCTAGAGAAAAAGAATCGGTCGACATGGGTGTTTTTTTTTTTAAAAAAAGAGAAGTCGGCTAAAATTTAGGATTAGAGTTTGGCTCTGCTACCATTTAATACTATGGTACACTTGTATTTTATTATTGATAACACAAGACTATTTATGCACATTATGTATTAAGATACCTTTAATAACCCCAACCTATATACACAATATTAATTAAAGAATGTATGTATATGATATCATTTATATCTAGCTTATATAAAACAAAAATGTGTTTGAGATTACTTTTGAAGACTGCATATACCATATATTAGTTAAATAGATATATACGTGGCTGTTGTTGAAAATAAGATACACACGTGGCGAAAATATGTACATATGTGGAGGAAATCTTGCTCCTGTATACAGAGAGTCAGCAGCAGCGCTGGTTGGGGGGCAGGGGGGGAGTGGGAAAAAAAAACAAAAATGCAGCAGCGTAAAGCTTTATCAGACCAAAAAAAAAGCAGAGTAAAGCGTTATTAGAAAAAAAAAAAAAAAAAAGAGGCAGCGTTAATGTATCCGATTGCTTCTAACCAGGTGTCGGGGCTGTGCAGGTTTTTGTTTTCTTTGAACATCTAAGACCTAGGGGCCTTAAGAAAAATCAGTTGTTAATTATCAAAAAAAAAAAAGAAAAATCAGTTGTCTTTCTTTGACTTAGTTTCAGTCTTTCCGCCCATTCATTTGATTATTATTGTTATTATTAATTTATTATTCTGATGTAGTGGGGAGAAAAAAAAAAAAAGAAATAGAGAGAAAACCTGTATCTGAGACTGTAGTGGGGTTTTTGACGATAACTCTATAACCTAAAAGTAAATCATTAAACTATATTGCCCCTGTACAAGAATGACACGGACAAATATAGAAGAAAAAAAATACTAACTAGTATTAATTAAGATTCTTAAAAAGAGGTAGGACGGATCCTCTTGCTTGCTTGCTTGCAGGCTGGGCCTTTTGTGGGTAGCTAGCTACTATACTACCTACTTTCTTTTTTTCCGCCGCATAAAGTTCATCAGCTACCTACTCTTCTTCTTCTTTCCTTTTCTCCCTTTGAATTGAACAAACATAGTATTACTAGGTAGCTACCTAATAGAAAGTTGCGAGGTGCCCATAAATCATAACAGGAGTTGTGTTCCAGATCATCGTATTCGTCCCTCGCTCGCTCGCTCGGAGGCTTTTCATTGTACACATTTGTAGAGCGATATGACGTCCCCATAAATGGGAAAACTCCTTCCGAAATCCTATAATTTTAGATCATTCCTCAATTGAGTCCTACAATTCTAAAAACCTTCAATCAAGTCTTATTTCTTTAGTTAGTCATACCAAAATAATTCCTTTGTGTTAATTTTAGATGTCGAATAGAAATTTTTTTGTCCCTCAAATGTTCCTAAATGTATATTATGATCCCTCTTATCATAATTCAAATTAATTAAGTCCTTAAATCTAAAAAAAAATTAAATCCTAAAAAATTATAAACCCTAAGAACTGAATATTAATCTTAAAACCTAAAATTATAAACTATAAAGGCTAACATCCAAAGCATTAATTCTTAAATCCTAAAATGTTAAACCATAAAATTCCAAAACCTATACTTTAATTCTTAAAATATTTAATATTAAATCTTAAATCATAAGTCCTAGTATGAAAAATTTGATACCTGATTCTCTATCCTAAATAGTAAAATCTAAAACACTAAATCCTAAACTTAAATATTAAATTTCAAAATTTTAAATACTAGAATATGAAATTTAAAACCTTGCATATCATATTGAAAGTCCTTAATCCTTAACCTTAAATTATAATTCCTAATAGGGGTGTAAACGAGCCGAGTATTGGCAAGCTTGACTCGAGCTCGTTAAGGAAAATTTAGGCTCGAGCTCGGACTCGAACTCGATCGAGCTTTGACATCCAGGCTCGAGCTCGAGATTGGCTCGATTAGGCTCGATTGAGCTCGACAACCCACCAATACTATCACCCGATTTTTTTAGGTGAAGGAGGGAGGTGTGGTTGGGCAAGAGAGAGAGGAGGGAAGGAGTAGGAGGAGGGAAGTGGCCGTTGAAATTGACTGATAGGTTGTCGATGATTCGGAGCTGGTTGGATTTGAAAGGGGATTGGTGAGTTGAGAGGGTAAAGATATCAAAATCGTAGTCTAATCCACCAAGTGTGGCAAAGACGATGCTGCTGATGCCGCCTTGGTGCGCCATCGTCTCATGGGATTGGGCTATCAGGAGAAAGAGAAGGAGAAAGTAGAAGAAAGCTATGGTGGTTTGTTTCATGGATGATTGATTTGAGTTCAGTGATGATGGTAGTGAAAAAAGGAGATTGTAACAGCCCAGGTAAAAATTTCATTTTTACCGGGACTGTTTAAGTTAATGTACAGTAATTTACCATTGATTTTTAATCTTGGGTAATTAAATTATGGTAAATCGAGCCTTGAATTCTGAAACCGAGCATAGTCCTACGCTCGGGATTTTTCTGCGGATTTTACGGACCAAGTTGGGATTTTTCCAGGTCCGGGAATTTTCGGAAAAAGCCGGGTTATTCTCGAATTATTGGACCAGAAATAAGATAAGTGGGTATACCGGATATTTTCTGGTCCAGGTGGGCCACACTTCACATGCAGCATAGTAACTGCATAATTGAAGTTCAATTATCCAGCCGCCAATTCCTATTCAGCCTGTGACTTATCAATGATTTTGCTGTCTATAAAATTATTTTTCTTCAGCTACCCTGCACCACCACCTTCGCTACCTTCTGCCCTGCAAACTCATTAAACCTTCTCTTCCTCCCCTACAAATTATTTCCTGTAATTCATTTGAAAAGAAAAAAAAAACAAACAACAAACACAACACACACCAGCCACACGCCGTCGTTTTATCCACAAACCCCTCCCCCATTTATTTTTTTTTCTTTTCTTTTCCTTCACTGCCGCCACCGGTCACCACCCCACTGCCGCCGCCCAACACCACCACCTACACCCTCCTCTCCTTCTTCCTCCTCCTCTTTTCCTCGCCGGCCGCCGCGACCCCCGCTCCTTCCTTCCTCTTCCTTCCCTCGAGTGACGCGCGCCCGAGCCCCACCTCGACACCACCGGCCGCCGCCTTGCTCCCTGCCGGCCTCGTCACCGCGCCACCCTGCTCGCGTCGGCCGCCCGCTAGCTTGCCTCGCCGCTGCAGCCGCCTCCTCGCGCCGGCCGTCTCGCCCGACGCCTCGTGTTGCCGCGCCGCCATCTTTGCAAGCGAGGTAAGCACAACCCGTTGGATGTGGTTGCGACCCGTTTGAATGCTTCATGGGTCGGGTTTAGCTGACCGGGTCGCGGGCTGCATGGGTTTGAGTTTATATCCGTTGGGCTTTGGGCTTGGGTATAGGTTGGATGTGGGCTGGGTTTTGGAGATTGGGTTAAGCTAGTAGACTAATGGTTTGACTTAAGATTGGGCTTAGTTTTGGGCCAGGCCGAAATTAATTAAAAAAAAAAGGAAGAAGAGAAAGAATAATAATTCTGGAAAATTAATTTTGGGAAAGAAAAATATAATTTTGGGGTTAATGGAAAAATATAAATTTTAGGGAAGTATAAGGTATATGGGAAATAACTTTGGGAGCATATAAAAGGTAAATAATAATTTGAAGAAATAATATTTTGGAAAGTACATACCTAGGAAATAAATTTTGGAAAGGGTATTATCAAGGAAGTATTATACCGGAATAGTGCCCGGGTATAGGAAAAAGTATAGAAGGATAATTTGACCCTTGAAAATAAATGGTGAATGATGATAATAAGGGAAAATTAACCCGGGGGAGTAACCGAGCCGAGTTTATATTTAGTTTCCGGTATACAGTATTAGCATGACATTTGCATACCATCTTATATGTGCATATTATTGATTGATATAGGAGTTGATAACGAACAATTTGCTGAGGAACCGGACTTGGAACTTGCTGAACAATTTCATAGTTGATATCGGCTAAGGTGAGGATGGATAACCCTTGTTATGTTGCCTGTAATACTTTGTGTGCTTTGTTGTTCGATTGAACTGCTGAATTGCTGATTGTTGGCTGATTGACTGTTGTGGATATTATTGTTGCTTTTGGACTGTGTTATTGATTCTGTGGATATTATGTTGAGATTGATGTTGAACTATTGACTGTGGAAATTGCGAAAAAGAAATTGGAATATGAAATTGGAATTGGAATTGATTTGAGATGTTGATATTATTGTCATGTGGAAAGTAGTGGTACGATCCGATGGTTTGAAAATTAATTTTGGGATGCTATGGTCGGTTTTTGGTTTGGTTGGCCCGTCATGCCTGTGGTTAGGGTATACCGAATACCCAGTGGCTCGGATATGCCGAATATCCGCGGTGGCTCGGATATGCCGAATATCCGCAGTGGCTCAGATATGCCGAATATCTGGTTGGCATGACGTCGCCTGAGGTTGGGATATACCGAATACCCAGTGGCTCGGATATGCCGAATATCCGCGGAGGCTCGGATATGCCGAATATCCGGTTGTTCTGATATGAGGATTGGTTTTTGACCTAGCATCTGGAATTAATTGATAACCAGGTACGACCCTAGCTTGTCCAGTGACGGGGGCCCGGAAGATAAAACTGGTAATAATAATTAAGCATTCTTTTGGCCTTGGTTCAGTTGTTGAGATATGTTGTTGCTTATCTGTGTTTGCTTTTAAGTATTACGGTTGCTGGCATATCACTGTTTATCCTTGGTCGGTGAGCACTTCGGACTCACCCCTCGCCTGCGGGGTTTCATCCCGTAGGTTGAGTTGTTTCCGTAGTTCAGGTACGACGTTCGATGGCTGCTGCTTTCTTCTCCACCTGACTCCGGATCCATACCACCGTTGCATGTGCATAAGTCTTCCGCTGCTATTCTATTGCTTATGATGCTGTACTACATTTCCGCTGCTGTGTGATATATATTGTTGTACTACTGATTTCCTGTGATATGTATATTACTGATACCATCTGTTGCTGCTGAGAGCACTGTGTTGGGTTTGGATAATGGTCCCCGAGTGTGGGTGACAGTTGTAATGATAGTTGCTATTGTGTAATATTTGCACGTTGTACTGTCTGTTCTATCATTATGAATAGTTTCGGCACGTGTTTACTGTGTTACGGTAAATACGGGTCGGGGCGCTTCAGTTTGGTAGCGGAGCAGGCAGTAGGTCATTAGGGACATAACTGTGGTTGCTTGACTGTTGTTTGTGCATAAGATTTGACATGACATGATATGCATACATACATTCTCATATAGGTATGAATGGATCCGGTTGGAGGGAATCAGCATGCTGGAGTTCACCTAGATGACGACCAGGTATCGGTGGATCAACCGCAGCAAGTTGCGGGAGGTCCGGAACACCCTGCGAATGTTCCTTTGGGAGACCCTGCGCAGATGCTGAACGTGGTGACTCAGATTCTGCAAAGGCAAGATGCCAGAGATGCCCGTATCGCAGCTATGGAAGCTCGGGAACAGGAGAACCAGGGACCTGTTGAGGATCCAGTGTATGCGAAGCTGGAAAAGCTTGGGGCTGAGGTTTTTACTGGTGTCACTACACCACAGGATGCTGACTGTTGGCTCAGACAGATGAACCGGGTTATGTTGAGGCTGACATGCAGGAATGATAGGTGGGCCAGATACGCCGCCGCCATGTTCCGAGGAGATGCTGTTGATTGGTGGGAGTCTACCACCAGGGACTTGCCGACACCTATCATTATGCCATGGAATCAGTTCATGGAGATGTTCCGAAGGAAGTTTGTCTCTAGGGCATACCAGGATCAGCTGAGGCGAGAGTTTCTGGGATTGCAACAGGGACCATACCAGACGGTCAATGAGTATGAGATCAAGTTCAACCGTTTGTCCATCTACGCCAGTGAGTTTGTGGTTACTCCAAAGGCTAGATGTAAACATTTCTGGGATGGTCTTCGATCTGGTATCCAGACAGTCATGGGATGCAAGGTCTATGAGACTTACCAGGACATGCTGACAGATGCCCTGAGAGCTGAGATCATCTGGCTGAATAATGAGAAGGAGCAACAGGAGATCCGCAAGAGACAAGCTGCACAGAGTTCTGGGGGACAGAACAAGAGGTTCCAGACACCTGCTAACCGATCAGGGTATGGACAGGGACGCTCTATGCCCATGAGTCAGGGACGTGGGTGGAACAACAACACCTACAACCGAGGCAGTTCTTGGACTCAGTCTGGAGGGACTTCATCTGGGGATACTCGCCCGAGATTTCCTATGTCTCAGGTGAGGTGCTTTCAGTGTAATGAAGTTGGGCACTACCGATATGCTTGTCCCAAGTTGGGAAGATCTGGAGGCACAGCACCTACTCAGACAGTGCAAGCTTCAGTAGCTAGTGTTCCTAGTGGTTCTAGAGTTGGTCGAGGTCGAGGACGTGGAGCTGTTCCTGCTAGGACTCAGTCGGCCATGAATCAGAGTGCAGCTGTGCCGAGAGCATTTGTTATCACCGCTGAGGAGAATCCAGAGAATGCCGATGTTATAGCAGGTACCTTTACAGTTTTTGGTAGCACTGCTTATACTTTGATAGACCCTGGTGCTACGCATTCATTTATTGCGCAAAGTTTTGCAATACTACATAACTGTACGGGTGAGAGTTTAGCTTGTCCAATGAGAGTTAGGTTACCTGCGGGTATAGTAGTCAGATTAACCCACATGTGCAGAGATGTTTCGCTTTCATATGATGGCGAGATTTTTCTTGCACGGTTGATCGTGATGAACATGGGAGGTTTTGATATCATATTGGGGATGGATTGGTTGTCCAAGTACAGTGCTATGGTGAA